>WEIV01022302.1:374780-393323 GCA_013390005.1 Calyptomena viridis
TCATTAGGAGGTTGGTTTTTATGCTTTATTTGGGCTATCAAATTGGGCTACTTTAGTTGGTTCCCAAATGAGCCATCTTTAATTAGTGTCTGGCCCCCTTCTTTCTGAATAACTGTTTTAGAACAACTGATTTCACTATTGTCTGTTTGTGTAACTTTATGGCATTATGAATGAGGAGTTTAGGAATATGGTGCCATAGGGAGCAAGGAGACTTTTCATGATTGCTTTAAGAGAATATTGGGCTGAACAAGTTGGCTAGTCAAGAATGTGTTTACTGTTGTACTGCTGGGTCTTCAGCAGTCCACAAATTGCTGCTAAAGAAGAGTTTATGAAAGAACTGGAGCTGCTTTGGGGAGAGATCCCTGAACAGCCTCTGTAAGACAAGCAAACAGGTATAGTGCAGGATGTTTCTGTTAGAGGCCCTTGACAGTACATGAATGGCTTCCTTCTGAATCTTGATATGCAGGTGAAAAATACACAATGCCACCTGCTGTGTAGAAAATTACTTGAAGCGCTGCTTCATATATTCAACCCCATATTCCTCCACAGGATGAATTGCACAGTAGTGCTGGTATTTGCCTCCTGCTGTAGCTGAGAACAATTATCAAAACAGCTTATAGTTGCTTTCCTTTTGACATTGGTATTTCATGTAATGCCACAGTTACTGTAGGGCGGTTCTCTGGTACCTTCTTGGCTCAAAATCTAGAACAGAAAATGAGTTGTCTTGAAGGGAGGAAATGGACAGTGCATGAGGGCACAACCGTGCTTGCTGTGACTGCCAAGGCTATCATCTCAGGTCCAAAATCTGTTGATTATAGCTGATGGAAGGGAGGAGAATTTGATTGAAGCACAACAGGTAATAAGCAGTATAACTACTGCTGTGGTACTCCTGGCTACTGTCATGGCTTGGATCCAAGTGCAATTAAACGCAGCATGAACAAAAGGAAAAGGATGGGTTTGAGAGCTTTTATTTTCAAGGGCTAAGACTTTACAAAGGAAAGCTGTAAGGATATAGAAGATACTGAAGTAAAGTTATGTTTATGTTTTCAAATGGAGCATTATACCAAATCTGAGAGCAAGGAAGGTAAATGCTTCATCGCCCATGTTTTTCAATGGCTTTTCGCATCCACTTTTTCAGGCGGAACACGTGGGTGTAAAATCCATATTTGCCATCTCGGTCACAACCTTCTCCCCATGAAACTATTCCCACTTGATACCAACGGTTATCCTCTGGGTTCTAAAGTAAAGAAAAAATGACATTGGCCCAAGGAGCAGGAGATTGATAGAATTGTTAAGTTTGGAAAAGACCTCTGAGATCAAGCCCAACCTTTGACTGAACACCACTGTATCAACTGAACCATAGCACTCAGTTCTGTCATTTCTTGAACACATGCAGGGATGGTGGTGCCACTGTTTTCATGGGCAGCCCTTTCCAATGCTAAACCACCCTTTCAGTGAAGAAATCTTCCCTGACGTGTCCAACCTCAACCCCCCCACAATGCAGCTTGGTGCTAGTCCTCTTACCCTATTGCCAGTTGCCTGTGAGAACCTGACCCTTGCTTTGCTACAACCTCCTTTCAAGTAATTGTAGAGAGTGATAAGATCACCACTGAGCCTTCTTCAGGCTAAATAACCTCACCTCCCTCAGCCACTCTTCATAAGACTTCTGCTCTAAATCTTCTAGCAGTTTTGTTTCCCTTTCAGATCTAAACTGTGTATGCACCCCAGCCTGCTTTGGCATCTCCAACAGAGCTTGTTGGAGTCATTTTGTCTCTACTCTTAAACCTCTAAGTAAGAATTAACCATCACTAATGTACTCTGCAGCTGATCACTATGTACACTGAGAGCTCAGTGTAGAAATGGGGCTGTGTGACTGTAGGATTCATCTCCATGGCTCAGCTTGGGCATGAGTTGGGTTTGCTTCAGCTACTCAGCAGTCTCCACCTCTGCTGCTGTTCTTCAGGCTATTAAACGTTCAGCATAGCACAAACCTAGGTCCATGTGTCTTAGGAACTTGTTGAACATACCTTCATTACAAAAGGTCCCCCACTGTCCCCTTCACACGCATCTCCTCTCTTCAAATCCTCAGGACTGTAACCTACAGGCAAGAAAAGAAGTTGGATGTTTGACTGTAGGGAGAGTGGCTGGTATTGGCCATCTTTTCCTTGAAGTTGCATAGATTTTCTGAGACTCTTAAGACTTTGCTGCTGCCAACTCTTGGACTTTATATAAAAAACAAAGCAGTTTTCAAAATTTTAACATAAAACAGCTAACTGCTTCTGTCCCTGCAACATTCCTGAATCCAGCCTTTGTGCTCTCATTCCTGTTTTTTTCATCAGAATTGCTGTTTGTGTCAGTTGCCCGTGTTCAACAACTGCAGCTTGAGCTACTGTACTTTTCTCTTGTCTCAAACTTATTTATAATTCTCCATGTTCTTTGTTCTATCATTCTATTTACTATAGAGATACATTGCTGTCCTCACTTTCACCTTCCTGTCACTATGCAAACTCTGTTTTTCCTCTCCCCCAACTGTCTTCCTGAGGTCGCATTATGAAGAGGAAAAGGATTTCACTTTCAGTCCTGGTGAACTAGAGAGTATCTTTGCATTTTCCCATCACCTGTGTCTGCCTTTTTTTCTGTATGTCTGAATCTCAGCTATTTTTCAAGAATGTTGTCTAGAAAAAGAAGCCGTAAGAACAGTGTATTTTCGGCACACTCATGAAATTGGCTTCCATCCTAACTCAAGCATTTAGATGCAAGCAGCACAAATGTAGTTAAAAATCGGTGAAGGTTTGCTTGTAGGAATTGATAAAGTCTGCACAAATAAAGGGTACAGCAGGAACTATTAAAATGGTACGTAAATCCATAGCCTGTTGGTATCTTGAATTATGTGTCCACTTATCACTGAAAAAAAGTATAGCACCAGAAGAGATTGGGGAACATGGGAACCTATTACCACAGGCTTTGTAGGCATAAGTATGAATGGGCTCCAAAAGATCGAGACAAGCAAGTAGACAGAATAATGAGTATGCAGCCTTTAATTTAGGTAGTTGCTGAACTGTTCTGTGTACTGGTGAAAAGATAAAATTTATTTGTGCTTAGTCCTCCCACAGCTGCTGCTGCTACCTAATGCCATTAGCCTAGTGCCTGATACAGCTTGGTGTTACAAACTTTATTTATAGCTTTAAGTTCTCCAGCCTTCATGTTTTATGAGAGCTGAGAAAGTTCTTATCATAGGGAAGCTATTCTTTATGGAGAGCATTTGCAAATCTATCAGAAACAACCTTGCTGTATGAGCCCTACCAGGAGCTCAGAGCCCTTGTCTTCTCTGTGTCTCCAGTGCTACTTACCTGCACAAAACATGTTGTCAGTTATTTTAATTTTGGTAGATGCCTTGCAAATATTTTGATCTACAATGGGCACATTGAGCTGTTGCAGAACTGTGGGCAGGTTGCCAGGGCTAGTGGCCCATGTTTCTTTCAAGTTTCCCCAACCAGTTACCCGCCCTTTGTAGCCTGCCAGCATCAGCCTGTGGAAGGAAGCATAAATATAATCAAATCTATTGTAACAGCTTTTTTCTAGTGATTTTCTTGCTGCAAATAGCCTCGATAAGTCTTCTTTTCTGCCCTTTTTTTTTTTAAAACCCAGAGATGGCTTTTGTAGCCTGCATTTTTAGGACTGTAAGACAGTCTCCTCACCTCTGCACAACCTCTTTGGTAGGCAGGCAGACAGGATGTATGTAGTCACTAAAGATGATGGGTCTCCTTAAGTGCATGAGTGCAATGTCTCGGTCCATGTTCTCTTTCCAGTTGTACTTAGGATGGATGATGATTTTATCCAACAGAGCAATTTTCTCTTTATTCTTTTCATACCTGAAATAGTTGTGAAGGAAAGAACTCACTGTACAGGAGCAGCTGAGAGTCTTCTGGGGTTCATGATGCTCTCAGGTGCTTTGTACCCTCTGAGACAATGCTGTCTTTATCTTGGAGCACTCGTTTGCACTTCCCACACTTCTGCCCTCCCTTTGACTTTAACCTTTCAGATCAGCAAGAGCAGCAAATGACAGCTCCATTAAATCCCATTATTGAGATTCACGTGACATTGGTGTGATATTTCCTTGGATACTGAATGACAGCTCAACTTCACTATCTCATTACTCCAGGAGGAAGGCTAGTTCACTCTCACTCCATCCAGACTCTTACTTTGTCCTTGCGTGCTTGCCAATCCGCACCAAGATGTCATTTGTAGTTAAGTTCTTATCCCAGGGTGGATAAAAAAGACAATGTGCAGCAGTCAGGACCCAGCTATCACTGATAAGGCTGGCACCACAGAGCAGCTCCTGAGGAGTCTTTTTGTAGAGCATCACCTGCCTGAGAGATGAGGAGGGAGGAAGACTTAGCAGGACTAAAGGTGTGGCTGGCTGAATGGGTCCTAATGTCATGTGGAAAGTGCAGAATTTGCAGTGAGCAGAGAAGAGCATTGCGCTATACTGACAAAGAGAACTGCGTAAGTGGCTCTGTAGCGAGTCTTCCCTGGGCGTGTATATTCTAGGAAGTAGTTCATTTACCCCATTTCTTTCACCTGGAGAGGTTTCTCATCCTTTCTGCTCCAGCAATGCTGGAAAGAGGAAGAGACAAAGGTGAAACGCACCAGCACTCTTGCTTTCCCAGGTGGTTGTGTACTTAGCTTGAGGTGAGTTTCTTTCCAGCTGTGTTACTACTGCCCTGTCAACCACTTGGAGAAGCTTTGATAAGAATCCATAATGTGTGTGTGCTACCTAGGATGAGAAAGCCCTTTTATTTCTACCCACTTGAGCTGAAGAGTAGGAAGACACAATTCCCCATGAAGGCCTATGCAAAGACAATACTTACCAGGGGGAGCTGCCAACTTCTGCATCATCCCCATGGACAACTCTGCCTCCCATGTAGGACTCCAACAGCTCCTTCTCACTTTTGTCTGTTACCTTTTTCTTCTCAAATAAAGGACGAGTGCCACAGTCTGAAAAAATAGGCATCTGGCTTTCTACTCTACCTGATTCACAGTGGAGAACTGTTGTCTGCAGTCAGCATGCTAAGTTGGAAGATCCTAGGAAGGAAATGCTTACTAGCTCAATGACTGTAACTGGATATTGGCTTCTGAGAGTTCTTCAAGGAATTTCACTATCTTCCCCTGCTCTTAACAGCATTTGTCTAGCTGATATTTCTGAGGAACAGTGAGTGCCCTGTGAGAAGAAGCTACGGTCTTTCTGTGTCTAGAGTTTTTGCTCACCTGCTTCGCCTGAACCAAAAGTTTTGTCATCAAAGAAGGTTTTGAACTCTTGAGGAAGGGTAGAGCGTCCTGATATTCCCTCCAACTCTTCATTCTCATCCTCTAGCAAGCTGTCTGAGAGAGATGGAAAGACAAACAAGGTAAAAGGCTTAGCTGTAGTTCTCATAATTATCAGCGATGTGTATGTTCCTTTCCACACACAGTGAGTCTGATGAAGGAACGATGTTTTGAAACCACTGCTCTTTTTAATGCTCCTTGTCCACCATTGTGAGTTTTCAGGGAGAACACATGAGACAGATAACAGTGCTATGCACTTAAGGCAAGTCAGTACATGTAATATTTGGATAAACAGAACTCCCACCTGCATGGTGTACATACATCCTTGTCTAGGCCAAGCACTTCACCCTAGTCATATGTACTGGTTTTATTTATCACTGCCTCACAAGTGTGCCTACCCAAACCAATGCAGACTTCTCACCGCAGTAGTGCAGATCACAATAGTCAAAGTAGGGTGGTTCAGCCGTGACACACCAGACACCTTCGTCATCTCTGTCTGGATTCCGACAGTAATTCTCCAGCAGCTTCACCTCTGGGTCAAGGTGTTTTCCATGGAGCACCTCTTTGGCTTTCTCAGAGTTCCATGGCAGACACTTGGCTCCAGACAAAGTGACCGAGAGGGTCCCTGTGTAAAGCGTGCCTTTCTCTTGTTCACAAGGCTCCTCTGGGGGAGGTGGTGTGGCCCGTGGAGTAAATGGAACTGTTGTCCTTTCTTGACCTGGAAAGACAGAGAGCCGAGATTTCAGCCATAGCTTTGGATTTGGAAGTACTGTTAGCAAATAGCACTGTCGCCCCTTTAGTAAAATCTAGAGTTCTATGGCGCATCCCATTATATTTGGAAGATCCTGTTGAGTTCCCATGCGTGTGGTAGTCCTCTAAAATATTGCAGTGTCAGAGGTGGTTCAACAGTAGGTGAGTTGAAGCTGGCAGTATTTATCACACTTCTCTTCATCACCAAGGTGGGAGGAACAATATCTTGTTCCTTTCTGGGCATCTTTGAGAAGCAGCTCAAGGGATGGGTAGGTGCCTTCAGGCATCATAATGCTGTGTATTAGAACCTCCAATGCCCTATACTCAAATGCATAACTAGGCCACGATATGCTACTAAAATGGCAAAACTTTTGCAAGTGTTTCTAAAATTTTGCTGCAAGATTTTCCACAATTTTTCTTGCAAGTGTCCTAATGGCAGCAAGTCTTAGGAAGCATCTCCTGAGGGAGTAGACACCTAATAATCTGTTCTGTGGCAGTTGCTTGGCCTCAAGCTGCCTTCTCCCCGTGCACAGCGAGAGTCCCCATGCAAAGAGACTCCCTGTTTGACTATTCAACCTGGGGCACAACAGCCACTGAGCAAGTAGCATTCACCTTGATTGGTGAGATTGCTTCTGTTTGATTGACTCATGTCAAAATAATTGCAAAAGAACTGTGCACAAAGCCAAGGCTTTTCTAGTCCTGCCATATCCATGCACATGTAAGTGTGACTGTAAGCTATTGTAGGTCAAAAACTAACTAGTGAACAGAGATAATACAGATGCCCGATTGCCTCAAATCAAAGCAGTATCTATTCAGTTTGTCATACTGCAGACCAGGGCAATGGCAATGGCTTTTAAAACTTCAGAATACCCCACAGTGAAAATGGTTGCTGACCTCTCTGACTTTCACTTAAGGTTCCTGCCTTTAGTGTCTGCTTTTGGAAGAGACACTTCTGCTGTGAGAAGGTTCTCTGCTTTCTACCACTTCTTCTGAGAAGAGGCCAAGCCCCACAGGAGACAGCTCTGTACTGACGAGAAATGAGAACGTGTAAGATGGTTCTCTATCCTGTCAAGTGCAATGATGAGAGAAGGGCATCTTTTCTTGAGATTGTGGGTATTACACTGAATGCCTCCACAGAAGTTAATGTTAAGGCAGGCAGTCAAGCACAACCTGTAGTTTGTCCTAAAGGTGAGAATTCAGACCAAAAACCAGTATGACTCACAGCTGTCACAAATTGGAGGCAACCGAGCCAGGATTTTGGGGTGACTCTGACTAAAAAAAAACTGTAGTGGATTCCAGGGGACTGTTGACACTGGATTTGATTTAGATCTAGATTAGCGTAGTCTAGAGAAAATAGCACATTATATATGGGCAACTCAATGACTTCCTCCTTGTCTCCTTTACCCTTTAAGATGCAGCTTCTACTAACCTTTGCTCATATAAGCTCCCTCCCTCCTAACCCTCTCCTTGTCTGACTTAGTGTCAGCCTCAGTGCAGTGTTTGCTGTGAGTTAAAGGCTTTCTGGAGCACAGTGCTGAGGCATACCACACACTGGGATGGGACATTCCTCCCGTTCCACCGTTGGGTCTCGGGTGTAGCACCATGGGCCTTCTGAGTTGTTGTCTGGGTTCCTGCAGTAGTTCTCAATGAGGTTGGAATAAATGGTGGCATTAAATCTATGAGGAAAAAAGCTGGTTAGGCTAGGAAGGAAAGAAGGACACCCTGGAGAACCCTTTAGGGGTATGTGGGAGATGAACTTACTTAGGAATATGTGGATATTTGCTTGTCCACACTTGACATTCAATCCCTGATTTGGTGTAGTTAATTGTTCCCTGATAGTTACGGCCCAGCTCAAAAGAGCAGTTACCTGTCAAAATCCCAACACAGTGTAAGCCAGGGTCAGTGAAACTGGATGTGCATTTTTCAAGGTCAGAGGTACCATCCCTCATAACCCTTTAACTTTTGCTGTGGGCAGTAGCCTGCACATGCACAGTCATCCTCTTCCTGTGAGAAGAGCACACGGCCTAAGCTCTCTCTGCCTCTCCAGAGGGGGCTATCCCTGAGGATCTGTGCTTTTGCTCATCTCAGGCTGCATCTGACTGTGTCACAAGGAGGATATTTCCCCCATGCTGTCTCAGTGCACAAATCAGGCTGTTTGTGAAATGGTGAGTGGGGAAATAAAGAGGAAGAAAGAATTTCAAACTCTGCTCCTGATATTTTCCTTTCTAATTGGATGGCTTCTCTAATTTTAAATTAATTTTTTTCTGTACAAGCTCTGCAAGGAGGCAAGTTCCTGAGTTTCATACCTTCTAGACAAGCATCCAGAACTGTCCTGGGTGTTCTCAGGCCCTGACATACTAGCAAAATGAGAAGAAAGAAACACATGTGAAAGGAATCCAAATAAGTATCATAATTTGAACCAGTTTATCATCTAGAGACAAAACACAAGTGCTTTGCCCTGGAAAGTGAGCTCTTGAAAGAGGCAGCCATTGCTCCAGGATGGGACAGTACATCCTAAGGGACAGAACAATGCCTGCTGGACTTGAAATAACTTACATTGGTATTTTGACCAAAATGCATCCTGTAAAAAAGAGAAAGAAAAAAAATTAGAAAAGTATGTATTTAGAGAGACAGAACATCAGGCTTTGTTTGGCAATTTAAACCAGTAAAAGAAGACCCTGTCATAACAAAAGACTAACCTAGCTCTGTTTATACCAATTACTACAGAGTCCAACAAGAAAAAATCTGATATAAAATCACATTACCACACATCAGGCTCAGGAATCAAGAGAATGTTTTTTCTAAAGAGACTAAAGATGCTTACAACCTTCATCAGCCTGCAGAGAAAGCAGAGCCTTATGCACTGCAATGGGCTACAGTGCAGAAGTCCAAGCAGCTGAACCTAGAACTCCTAAGTCCACAGATCGCATGTAGGTCAGCTCTTTAGATCTACATCTCTGCTGTGCAGCCTGGGGCTGATTGATTTAGAAGTATTCCACAGAGGTGGTGTCTTGCTGCCTTAGGTTCCTAACTGTTTATCTGTTGTATTCTTGGGCACAGAATTCAGCATGGACACTGGCCTTGGGGATAGAAGCAAATCCCAAAAGGATGCAGGACAAATTTAGTGGCATGAGTGAGTCTAGAAATCATGTGCAAAAGCTTCAGCTTAAAGGAGTTCAAGGCACATGCACTCAGTGTTTGGCTGCTAAGCCATCTCTTCTGTGAATGTCTGGGACTGTGGCAGCTCACACATGTCAGGCACCATGCTGAGCGAGTGAAAAATGCTATTCAGGACTGATGGAAAGGCTCTCTCCTTTTCACTTCATGCAGAGAGAGGGAGAGAAAAAAACCTGAGCTTTCAACTGCAGGAGGGAAGCTCCCTAACAAAGCCTGAGTTCTCCCTGGGACACACACACATCAACCTCATCTTTGGTTCTCAGGACTGAGTATTACAACCCTGGCCCCTGGCTGCATGTGCAACCTGCTAGTCTCCCCCTACAGGGGTTGGCTGAGGGAATGTTTCCTGCAAACATCCATACATACCGTCTGATCAATGGATTCAAGGGCTTCAAAAGCCTCCTCATAACTGCATGTCTCCTCCAGGCACTCTCGCTCCAGGTTTCCCTTAAGCATCTCTTCCACAAATCCCCTGTTGGCACGTCGTGGGCGCTTGAGCAGTGACAATGCCTGCCCCTTTTCCAGGAAAACTACTGGGTCAGAACACTGCCAGTCAAAGGGCTGCTTGCACCCATAGAGCCCCTTTGTCTCCCCTTGCAGTTTCCAAAAACTATGAGCAGCTGATGTGGTGGTCCCACAGCCCAGCCTCCCCCAATGCGCCATACAAAGAGAAGCCCTGTCTGGTCTACATCTGATGATCAGAGCAGGCTCTCTGGAATTCGTCCTGTCACAACTCACATTTAGGTAACAAAAGTGAAAAGAATCCTCTGCTTCCTCAGCAAAGCTGCTCTGCTCATTTGCAGTTCGGTAGAGCCTTATTTGCTTTGAGCTTGCTACTGTCCCTGTCAGCAATTGTATTGCTGTCTTGCCAGCCTCAGACACTGCGATTAACACTGTTTGGTTCCATCTTCATATTCAGAGACCCTGATTTGAGACCTGTAGACAGGTTGTTCTCCACACAGTAGAGGATCAGAGAGGACCTAATCTCATATTAAAACAGATGAATTAGAGGCTCTCTAAAAGGAGCAGTGAGCAGGAGGGCAGCATACTCTCTATGACCTGAAGTTTTGTTAGGGAACAGCTGGGGAGGCAATGGAGAATTGAAGCCACCCAGGTCAGCTGAGGAACTGTACCCCCAAAAGCCCCACAGTTGTGTTACACATGATCCTGGACTAAGCCACATTCCCTTCCCTGTCATTTACCAGGCAACTCACAAAATCCACTGAGCTGTTGTCACCAGCTGAGAGATGCTGCTGCATCCTCGCTTCACTCTCAGCGCCCTTCCACTCCTAACGTCAAGCTTTTTGCAGGTCCTCCTGACTTACCATGAAAACCTGCTTATGGTTTTCATAAGAAAGAAATAACCCCATCTTTCTTCCCACTGTCACCCACTACTACTGTCCTCCTCCTTTTGCCATTGAGTCTTACCTCCGGCATGGCTCAACGTGAGGTGTAGAAGGCTGGAAAAGAGCAGGCCCCTCAGTATGCTGGTTTTGGTGTGCGCCATGCTGTACAGCCCCGGCTGCAGGGGAATTGCAAAGGAGGAAAAGTAAGTGGAGTCACAGCCCCGCTGGGTTAATATTGAACCAAAATGAAGAAACAGGACTCCAGAGGTCATGCTGTGTCAGGGACAGTGGAACTGAGGCTCCTCTTATCCCTCCTCTCTTGGCATTTCTCCCTCCCTTCAGAGCATTTTCATTTTCTTACTTAATTAACATCCTGTTTCATAACTGGGAACATGGCGTGAGAAGCAAGAGGACAGGCTTGTCCCAGGGCACAGGGAGAACTTGGGCTGCCATGGAAAGTCTTTTTGCTCACAGCCACCCCAGCCAGAGCAGCCTTCTCCTTTCCCCTCACCTAGCTCCCTTGCAGCTCTTGGCACCATCATTGCCTCCCCACCATGTTGGCTCTTCTCAGAGACTTCATCCCTAGTAGCCTCGCACGCAGCAAGAGAACTCCTTACCCATTCCCAGTCCTTCTCTCTTTAGCTGCAAGGCCCTCTGCTTCTCCCTAGAGTTCAGTTGTCTTTTCTCCCTGCAGTTATCAGCAAGCTCAGCCCCAGCTATTTTGGCACCAGAACATGAACTTTAAGTCTCCCTCTTCTTCCCTCACCCATGACAAAGGAGAAGAAGTGGTGCCTTTTACAGCCCATTTGGAATTTAACCAGTTAGGTCAGCAATGCCACTTCCCACTGCCTTACAATTCCCAGCTGAGTGGAGGAGGATGAAGCTGCATGAAGTTGGGGCTTCCCCTTTTATTCCCTTACAGTGGAACACACTAAAGAACACCCAAAAGGAAACAGAAGCTCTGACAAGCAGGGAGCTAGCATACCCAAAACCAGACAGGAAAACAAGGGCTTCCAGGAACAGGGAGGCAGGAATGGTCTGGATGTCATGACATCTGCTAGTAAGTCAAGAATTAGGCTACCAGAGCTGGGAAAGCTCTAGTGATTCCTACAGCAAGCAGAACATTGGCAGAGTGAAAAACCAGCAGAAAGCAGGGCAGGGTGGAGGTAGTTTCAGGAACTGCCACATGGCACAAAAGTGCTTTCTGCCAGCAGGGAGCATGTTTTGTGCAGTGCCTCTGTGCAGCAGATACATCTGTAATGTTTATCTCCATAGGAGGAGTGCAAATATTAGCATTAGGGTGGCTGAGTAATGACTCTGTGGCCACTAGTACAAAGAGCAGTTGCAGAGGCTCCCCCTTCATATAAGAGTATCTCCTGTTCTCATCCACACACCCCTCCACCCCCTCGGCTTTTGGAGAGACACCTTTAGGAATGGCCAGGATGCCCTGGGTGGAGGAGTGTGTGTGTGGAATTAGGCACAACCCTAGAAACACCCCATGTTACTTAACTGGGGAAGCAGCATTTAGTTGGAGAGCACAGGCAGGGACAGGAAGGAGCAAAAAAAGCACAAACAGGTTCTGGAAGAGTGGTGAAGTCAGAGCCACTGCCATGTCCTCCACAGCAGCCACCTCCACTCCTTGCTGTGGGATGAGACGCAAACAGATTCCAATATTCTCAGTCCCTTTTTTTAAATTCCTGAATCTCTCTCTGTCTCTTCTTAATAATAACCAGGCAGCCCTAACACTGCAGCTTAAGTCAACATTGTTATGCATAGATTTTCACCATCTTCTTGTCTTTCCTTTAAAGGAAAGGTGTTAGCACCTTCCATGATATCATGTAGTATATAAGGCTAACTTTAAGCAATGCTACAATACAACAATTAAGATTGGTTATCAGACAGGTACAAATATTTTCTAATACTTAGCTATGCCATCTTCCTTTAACATTACTTCTGTGCTGGTTCCTACATTCATTTTATTTCTTAAGCACTTGTTTATAAAGCCCTTACTGAAAATGTTGATTCTGTTGCTATATCTGGCTACTTCTTTTACAGCTGCCATTATTCTTTCTGCCATGATACAGGACAAACACACCTATCAGAGCAACTAGGTTGTTAACTGTAATTGCTGAAACTTTTTATTTCTAGGTTACTCGAGATTACATCCATCACTTAAGTTTCTACTATTTCTTTACATGGGTTTTGCTTTGTAATTGGAGATTTTCACTAAATCCTGGGACACTTTCCAGCCCTTCCTGGGATCTTACAACCATGTTAGTAATTCAAAATGCTAACTCTTCATATTATTCTCATATTATTGCATATAATTTCTCATAATTTCATATTATTTCTCATTCTGTAAGGTGCTTCTAGGGCTCCTCTCTGTTTCTCCCATTCCTGTGGTTAGCCTTTGCAGCAGCGCAGCATGCATAAGCTATCACCTCTCCAGGGGCTTTTACTTCTACCTCTTCAACATTTAACTCTTCCACCTGTTCACCATTTCTGTAAGCAAACTTTTTATGATTTAATTTTCTTTCTGCTTTCACCCACGCATGAATGGTAAGAGAGTTAATATTCATACCTTTAGATCCCAGATTTCTGGCTTTTAACACAGCTGGGAGTTTTGATCTCTTTTCCTCTATGTGTTGACTGGTTTTTTTGTAAGTGAAGAAAGCCTTTGGCAATTATTTTTTTTGCTATGAAACTATTTTTCTAACTTCCAGGGAGCAGAATATAGAAGGTTTGGACTTGGCCCATTTTCTTAGGCCTTTGTCTGCTCTATGATGGAAAGTTTGCTGGTTCAATAGTTGGGATATTTATCAATATGTTCCTGAAGTGAGTTACACAGTTTGATCAAAGTAACACTTTGAATACAATCACAAAGATGAAACCCCCATCCCCTCACACAGAGTTTCCCATCTCTGAGGACAGGGCTGCTGCCAAGTGGGAAGGACTTTTAGGACCCAGAGAATCGTTTCCCCTTGCAGCCGCCTGCTGCCTTTTCATTCAAACACCTTGGTCAGGTTTAAGCAAGTTTATGAGTTGGCCAAAGGCTGAACCCTGACTGTAGTGTGAGGTTTAAATGTAATACTTAAGTTCACATGCCTGCCCAATAGCTGGGGAGGCCCTGCCAGCATGAAGGACCTCGATCATCTGACAAACCTGTGTACTTGTCACCCCAGAGTATTGCAGCAGCACCTCAAAACCTTGGTGAAGTCCCTCCAGCTCCTCACCAGCCAGGAGAGCTGTGTGCTTGCTGCCTGACCCTGTAAGGGTAACGAGTGCACAAGATCTCCAGCCAGCCGGGTGATCCGTGTGTCTGCTGCCCTGAAGAATAAAGATCATTGGCATTGTAAGGCAGCACACTGTGTGACTGTTCCCCATGCCAGCGTATGGGACCAAGAAGGTACCCATCCTTTTCCTTGCTATCATTCTTCCAGTAAGGCATTTCCCACCAGGATCCTGCCAACTACACCAAATGTAATGTGCTGGTGCAAGAGTTGGTTATAGATCCCAGTAAGAAAGGCGTTCAGAGCCCACAATGTAGTAGCTAAAATAACATTTATTGGACATAACACAAGAAAGGGTATAGCATTAGACAATCCTACACCCCTTCAGATGCTGCAAACACCAAGCTATACAGCATTGGACAGTATCTAGTTGGGCCATAGCACCCTGTACAGATCCCATCCATGCTGAGATTGACCATGGGTTTCAGGGCTTTTGTAAGATTTTCTTAGGAGTAAACAACTTTATTCATCATTTTAGTGTCAAGCAAAAGGTTGTTCACATAAGAACATGTTGTTTCTAAGGTAAGGACAAAGACATGGTGGTGGCATCATCAGCAGGTGCCCAGTGGGAGTCACCTATGGGCTCCCCAGCCAGGATTAGCCAGCTAAGTTTATCTTGCAGCCAAGTGATACGTGCAGCACAGCACAGACCTGGCCCCACTCAGATCAACTTTTAGGTGAACGTTTCTGTGAAGACCTCCAAATTCATAATTGCTCCTACCGTTTCTCTCCTGTTACCTCAAAACAAAGAGTCAGGTCAGCTCTTTAGAAAATTGGGGCCTAGGTCCTCCCCTCCCCCCCATTGCTCCCCCTTCTCTCCCAGTGGTGGTGTGACAGAGGGCATATGCTTCAAACATAGCATGCAAGTCCAGCTCCAGTAAGAACACTGTGCAGTTGTGTCAATATTTGAGTTTGGGTAGACACCAAAGAAGGAACAGTAGGAAGCACTGTGGCTTCAAATATGAGGCCCCCTCGTACACCTCTGCTCCAAGCACTCAGGGCAAAACTCAGCCCATGTGCACTCTGACTTTAAAGAAAATAGTTCAAAATAAGGACACACAAAGGTTTGTCAACTGAATTCACCTTCCATCCTCACCTCACATCAAAGTGTCATGGATCTGACTCTAGCACCTTGTCTGCAAACTAGTTGTAAAAATTCATGGAAAAAAGAACTGCAAAGAGTAGCTTTTCAGAGTGTCACATGACTGCATTCATAGCACCCCAAAATGGAACTGTGCTACTGATGTTTCCCTGGTGCCACTATACTTTCCTCTTGTGCAGTGGCATAAGAAGCCCAGAGAATTTACAGCCCCTAAACAAAGCTAAACAAAAAAAAAATTCGGGGAATAGCAGATGTTAGCGAGGCCCAGGATAGAGAGCAAGAATAGCTAAAACTGAGGATGCATTAAACAAAAGTGGTGTTTGTATAACACGTGAAAAGAGAGTGCAGAGTGAGCAAGTCTGAAAGACCTGTTAGGTTGGGTACTGTCAGTCTCTTCCTTTGAGGTCAAGTGCACATGGCATTGGCACTGTGCACTTCCTTCCTGAAACAGGACCAATTTCCACCAGTATGCCTCAGTTGGCAAACAAGCACTGAAGAGGATGGAGCAGAGCTAATATTGGGATGTAGTTGTCGTGGTGCTGTCTTTTGGCTCTTTGTTGCAGGAGAAGGAAGTAGAAGAGAGGAAGCAAGAATGTGACAAAAGAAACAAGGGAAACAGACTAATGAACTCAGTTTGAACATGGAGAGGAAAGGGAAGATCCTTCAGCTGGGGACAGTGAAAATTGCACTGCACAATGCTATTTGCACAGTGAGACAAAACTATCCTTTCCATGTCCTCAGATAGACTGCCCAGTCACCGTAAGGCTAGAAAGCTGGCGGCAAGCAAACCAGGTGACAGTGGAAAAGGAACACTCAGCCCTAGCTCCAAGGCAGGAATTTGCTTCAGCCAATTGTGAAAAATGCTGTTCATATTCCAAGATACCTTGTAAACATTCTGAATCTGCTTACCAGTGATGTCTAGCATCAGCATCACCTTCAAATGATGAGCTCCAAGAGTAAAGGCCTGAAAAGGTCTGGGAAAAAAGTGCCTGGGAAAGCACCTGAATAGGATGAATTAATTAAAAAAACTTCAAAGGGAGACATTGCTCAAAGTCACTGCTTTTGAGACTTTTCCTGCTTTCCCTGCAGTGCACTGTCATCAACTGACACTGACTCAGCGTAACAGAGAAAGAGCAGAAGCACTGCTCATTAACGCTGTGTCTTTCTAAGAAGTTATTCCCAACAACAGCCAATGCCTTCCCTCTACCAGGACTGGCATGTGCCATGTGCAGGCTCACAGCTTCAAGGAGCAGCTACTGCAAAGCCCCACGTTTACACAGGCAGTTACCTCCAAGACTGCTAATTCCGCCTGGGGCTCACCACAGGGCCTTGTTGCTACCAGAGAGACAAGAAAGCTAGTTTTATTTGTCATCTTTTTACCGCATTTTAGTAAGTACAGAAGACAATCAGCCCAGGCAAGCTGGGATAGTCAGGTCCCAGTCTTGACCTCCACCACTTCTGCCACCATCCTGGATGATGACCACATCACTCAGCAAGCCCTCATCCTACACCATAATGCATTTGTCTTCATTTTTTGAGAGGGTGATTTTGATTATGTCCTTTGCTGATGGACACGTGGCCTTTGTCCTGTGTGCCCTAGGATCTAGGGGGCTGCCCTGAGACTGGTAAGTACAATGCAGTGATTGCTGGCTGTGATCAGCCCCTCAGCCTCACTTGCTGACCTCCACCATGAGCGAGGTGGGCTCTGCTGCAATTCCCTCCTGCTGGTCCTTCCTCTGAGGCTTTTCTTGCTGCCTGGGGTAGGTCCACAGCAACTGAGGCCACTCCAGTGATGAATTCCTCAGAGTACTTTCCCACCTTGTGGGTGAGCATGTGGCGTGCAAGGCAGAGCCTTGCACAGGTGGGCCTCGCCTCTGTGCGAGATACGGCATCGCCACAGCTCTGGCAGCTTGGAAAAGGTGTCGCCACAGCAATGGCACTTGGGCTTCTCACCCGTGTGCAGCTAGAGATGCTCACACTGGTTGCTCTGCTGTTGGAAGCCTTTGGCACAGTAAGGACAGGCGTAAGGATGCTCCCGTGTGCTGGTACATGTGGCTGTGCCAGGAGCCAGGGTTGGCCAGGTGTTGTCCACATATGGCACACTGGCATCCCATGAGCCCAGCTGGGCCGTTCCCAGTGGTTGAGTGGATCTTCCTGTGCATGTGGAGAGGGGACCAGAGTGCAAAGGCCTTGCCACGCTGCTCACAGGAGAAGGGGCACTGGCCAGTGTGTGGAACCTGGTGCTCCTGCAAGTCTCATTTGGTGCAGTAAGCCTGGTCACACTGCGTGCACTAGAATGACCACACACCCTAGTGGACCAACGTGTGGGCCTTGAAGCTCCCCTCCAAACTATAGCTCTTGCCACACTCTATGCGCAGGAAGGGCTTGTGGCCAGAATAGGCAAGGTGGTGCTCCTTGAGGTGGCAGAGCACTCCCCACAGCACTACCTGTGCTTGGATCATCTCCTTCTGGGACAGAGCTTTTGGTGAGGGGCCTGCGTTGCCAGAATAACCTTCCATCAGCTCTGTATACTCCTCCTGCCTCTGAGGTGCCTCCAGTGGGGCCTTTTCCTCATGCTCTGGGGATGCCAATCTGAAGCTTTTGAAAGCTTTGTTCTCCTTCTCACAAATTTCTACAGTCTCTCCTTCTGAAGGACTGGGCTGCTGGGATACCTGCCCAGCTGTCCTGCCACCCCAGTCCTGCAGGCACTTTCTGGAGCTGGCTGGCTAAAGCACGCAACTTGCAAGATTTGCCAACCAAGTGAACACTGAATCAAACCCTATTTGAGGAAGACAGCAGATCCAGGTCTCCTGGACTTGCCTCTTTATGCTCCATCTCCACTTTTTCTGCTGCAGACCTGGGATCCACACCCTTGATCAATTCTTTCTTATACCTGCAATTGGCCTTAATGGTTGAGATGGGCTCAAGGTTCTCAGTCCCCAGCACCTTGGCTTGCCATGGCTCAAGTTCAGAAGCTGTATTTTCCTCTTTTTGCAGCCTGTGGAAATGTTTGGTGGATAGCCTGCTAACAGGGACGTTGAGGACCGTGGTTTCATCAGCTACAACCCTGGAGACATCGGGATTCCCTGCACAAACAAAAGCGTGGTGGGTGAATTAACGCTGGCTGTTGTTACATGGAACGATTGCTGGTGGATAAGAGGAACACGAACATTGGAAACAGATACGATTACTATGCTGTAATCGTGAGACTCTGCCATGAGAACCATTATTTTTATAACCTTTTTTTCCTTTTAAACCGGTGAAGAGGAAGGAATCTTTGATCTCTCACCACAGAGAGTACCTGTGCAGCATTCCTAGTGTTTCACAGGAAGTATTTCTAGGAGATACCGTCATGACTGGCATAAAACAGGGCATGCAACTTTCTCGGCTGTCAACTCTTAAAAGCGAGGCAAGGTCAGGACAGCCGGCCCGGAGGGGCTGCGGGGCGCAGCCCCCAGGTCCAGGAAGGCAGGGCCGCTCATCCCACCCAGGCTGGGGCGCGACACCCACCGGCAGGGCCTTCGCCGCCGCCGGGAGCAGCCCGGTCCCCCCG
>WEIV01022302.1:393476-434260 GCA_013390005.1 Calyptomena viridis
AGCCCGCGGGTGCCGGTCACTACTCGGTGCTGGCGGTGCAGGCTCCGCCGGAGCGGGGCCACTGGGCCGTGCTGCTGGCTGGTCCCGTCCCCGGCGGCTGCGGAGGAGCTGAGGGTTGCTGCCAACCCCCCGGAGCCCGGCGGCAGGGGCTGGTAGGTGTCCCGCCCCCGGTGTGTACTGGGGGAGCTCGGGGCTTTGTTTTAACAGTGTAAATAGCAAATCTGTGAGTCGCATAGGTGAGGCTTGAGGTTGGCTCAGGGGTCTCGCAGGAGGCCGGTCGAAGGGAATGGGAGAGAACAGATGAGCTGCAGAGGGTGATGATGATGAGGAGGAGCGGTGCAGGCCCCGCAGGGCTGCGTGCTCACCCTGTGTGATGTGTGGATCCCGCACGGCGTTGGTAACAGCCTCTGTACTTCGTGCTGCGGCTCCAAGGAGCACACTTGGGAGAGCTCAGCGCTTTTACTCTCAGACCCTGCAGAGAACAACTTAAGGGGAGGTTGGTTGCCAGTTGGGATGGATTTCTAGCGGGATGGAGGTGGCTTTCAGCAAACGAATTGAGATGACTGGAGAAGGAAGGCTGCTCAGCTAAAAAGCTGTTACAATAATGTAGGACAAAAGAGTTTCCCTGAGCAGTAGATAGTGTGTCTGCCCTGAGTTAACTGGTCACGGTGAGCTAGACAAAGCCAGTTTGGCTCTTGACCCTTAGGTTCTTTCAGGATAGTACCCGGGTAGTGATGCTCTCGGTGACATCATCAGTCTTGATGTGAGGGAGGACTTGGACTGGACTTTCTGGGCGAGTCTTGGTTCACACAAGTGACTACTCAGAATGTCTGCTGCTGAGTAACCGATCCTTTTCTTGCAATGTGCTTGATTTTAACACTGTAGCAAAGTGCGTGGAACTTGATTCATGTGTATAGAAAAACAGACATTTGTGCAAATGAACCGAAACTGGGAGGAGGTGTGGATGGCAGCAGAGTCAGAAAAGTAATTCCAGAACTTGGATTGATTTGGATCTGACCATTGCTTGTTCATCTGTCACGGAAGAAGAGACCACTTGGCTTTTGTACTCTTTATTGTAAGTACAGGTCCAGGGCGTGGTAATGTGTGCATGGACATATTTTGAAGTGTAGATTTCCTTCTTAATTGATAGTACATTTGGAAAAAAAAAACAGGAAAAGGAAACTACAGAGCAGGTGCATCTTAGAGATAAGTGGTGGAAAAGTAGTGAAATCAAAATTCCAGAGAAAAATAGCTTACATGAGCAGCAGCTACCAAGACTTTCTAGATATGAGTGAACTGTCTTCCCTGGGTAAATTCTGGTGGGATCTTGTATAAAGAATCTCCAGATTCAGAATTCACACAAATTCAGAATTTGTGTGAAAATTGTGTTTTAATGGGCTGAATTTTCTCTCCTTTAACAGAATGTACTGTTCTCCAGCACATGTCTCTGTTATCAAAAAACTTAATTTTGATTAGACAGCAAGTGTTCAGGTGCAGTGTAAATGCTTAGAATGTAAGTGCTTGGAAAAAAGGAAACAATTGGCTCTTTAGAGCCTGGCAATAAGCAAATGGTACTAATGTCAAGTGTGATTCTTTAGTTTTTAAGTATTTGACTAGACTTCTTATTTTTTTAAGCTAGGTATGTAATTTTTATTACCTTTATTACCTTATGATTTGCTATACATGGCGTACCATTAGCATCTTGTCATGACATTTATGTTGCTGTGGTTCTTAAGTTGAGCTAAATCTGGTGAAATGCTGTGTCTTTCCAAGGGGTAAGGAAGGTTTTGGCAAGAGCACTATCCACTGGGCTCTTTTTCCAGTGTGGATCCTACTAATGACTTCCTTCTCCCACATAGTGCCACACTAAGATTAATTTTATGCCTTAGGGGAAATCCCCCAGTGCTGTCTAAAAACCAGCTCTTCTGCCTCTGATCAAGTACTGCACATTGACTGTGAAGCCAGATGGTGATCCATGTAGGGATAGGTGAGGACACTTGGCATCTTGCTGGCCCTATGGCATTACCATCACTAATCTGCGGGAGGATTTGGGTTTGGTCCCTAAGCATTTCAGGACCTTGCTTTGGGGACAGAGTTGCTACTGGGCATCACAAAGAGTATCACAGGAAAGGCATCTCAATACATGGCAGCAGTTGAACATAGCTCTTCTGTCCCCACCAGGGCTGGGGAGTCCCTGGGAGCTGGGAGTGCTGAGAGACTGCCCTGGCCGGACATGGATGCTTCCTCAGTGTGGGGTGCTGGCTTTTGGGGCTGCTGTGAGAAATGCTTTAAGTTCCCTGAGTCACAGGAGTCAGTGCCTGCCGTTGCCATAGAAATCGGATCAGCTGCTAGGGGTGGGGAGTCCTTGTCCTTTGGCTCCACTGCTGCGTGGTTCCAGAGTGAGCTCACCATGCAAGGGAACCTGATTTCTTGCTCCTTGTCCCACCGAGGTCAGAGGAGGTCAGGCAGCTCTTGCAGCCCTCACCAGAGGGCAGGGAATAATTTTGCTTGGGTCTTTGCTTGGCTGCAGTGGTCAGACCCTGTGTGTCTGATGTGCTGTCCTGGTGATCCAGATATATGTCATGCTCTTTCATATTTTGGGAAACATTGCATTTGATTAGCAATAGCTCCCAGCCCTTTGGGAGCCCCGAGAGGTGAAAACTGGTTGTAAACTGGTGAGTAGCAGATAAGGGAGGACAGGAGTGATCCAAGGGGAGTGGACAAACACTGAATATCCAATTTCTTATGCTCTGAAAACACATCCCCCGAGCTTGGTCACAAGTATAGACTTAAACATGAACGTGATGCTGTCCAGTGCTCAGTTTCTGACAGGTTTTGTCCTCTGTGCTCACATCTGAGTAATTGTTTCATTGTTTTCTCTGGATAAACATTCAAGCTCTAGGAATGGAGGATGCAAAACATCATTGCCCCCTCTCAGCTCTGCTAAAGGAAATAGCTTTACTCTGAATATACTTTTCATGTAAAGGTACTGTGCCTCCCTCCTCCGATCATCTTTGAACCCTTCGGTTTCCTCCTAACGCAAAATAAGCACCAGCCTGTCTGTAAAACAGTGTTACAGAGACTCTTGTGGGTGCAAGGTGTCATTTTGTTTTTCTACAGTTTGTGCTGGCTTGATGCCTGTTGACCTGTGTGAGCAATCCAGATCTTCACAGTTGTCCTTTCCAGTGTTTCTTTGCTTGCTTCCAGGACACTGACTTTAGAGGATAACAGTTGTTTCCCCAGAACTGTCCCTAAGAATCAGTACCCCTAGGAGGTGCTATATGCTGTGCTAGCTCAGTCTGGGCTTTGATGCATCTTCCGCTCCAGGTGAGAAATATTTGCAAACAGAAAATGCACTGAGCTGTCTGTGTCTTGGACCCTGTTAATTCTTTGGCCTCCTCGGTATTATGGCGTGCTTGGTGAAAAACAGTTATTCTGACAGTATGGCTTTAAATTAAAGAGATGATTCCTTGCTGCTTGCTGTTATGTAGGAGAAAGGATTTACTGGGTGATACTGAAAGGAGATGGGGGGATGTGTATTGTTCTCCATGTCTTACTAGTTCAGTGTATGAAATCCTGTTTTAAGAAGCTGTTCACTTCTGTGTTCAGATCCCAGCACACTGAAGCACCCACTTCAGTGTTGTTGAGAGCTCTGGCTCTCTTCCTTATGGGGAGAGAGGGGCGGGGGGTGATTCCTGGGAAAGCTTCCAGCCCTGGGCCAACTGTGGAAACAGCTGGGCTTTGTGCCAGAGCTTTGGAGGGAGGGGGGAGCTCAGAGCTGGAACAGTGAGTGTGTCAGGCAGGGGCTGGTGTAGCCTGTCACCTTCCTAAGTATCTTGGTACTGCTTCTGTTTCAGGAGAGAAACTGCTCTGTACAGGACTGTGGTCAAGCAGGGACTCACTGAGAGGCTCCTGATGGCCTTTTGATACCAATTGTCATGAAAGAATCTGGCATATGTCAGTGCCACTGGTTTTGAGGAGGAGTTCCTGGCTGTATTAAACGGGAGGGGAAGTATGATATCTGGATAAGTAAAGATAAGGGAGTATTTGGCGAAAATCAGTAAGAAGAGGAAGAGCCTCTGTGGGGAGGTAAATTTGTGATCTCTGTCTCTCACTCAACCATCTCTGCAGTCCTTGTTCTAGACGCTGCAAAATAAACTGTGGTATTTGGAGACCATGGCTACAGACCCTTACTCAGAACTTCAGGATGACATGAACTTGGATGATACCAACCAGTCCCTTGGCCAGCTCAAAATAGATGATAATAACTGGCCAGCAGATGAAGTCCCTACTTTTTCCAAGTCGGGTAAGTATCCTGCTTGTTTGGCACCTGGGTTTGGCCAAAAAGCAGTTATTTGTTTTGCAGCATTGTGGTCATATCTACATATACAGAGAGCCCCAGCTCCATTTAGAAGCTTTATACATTAAACTTGCACCACACTGAAGTGAATCAGCCTTGGTGTTGAATATCACTAAGAAGTGCAGAGCCAGCTGATGTAAATATACTCTTCTGTGCCTGACTACATTTTGGTGCTGACAGATGTGCTGTAAATCCTTGAGTTATGGTCTCTTGCAGGATAGTTTGGCCTTCTGAACTGAAAGAGTCTTGACCTTCCATGTAGGAGGTGGGGCTGGAGATCTGAGTTAATGTCTGAAATCCTGTGCTATGAACTGCTGCCCGAAGAGGCCTGGGAAGTTAGCTCAAGGGCATACAGGATGGCCATCCATCAAGGGACTATGTTAAGATCCTTCTTCTCTAATAAGCCATGCTGGTGTCCTTGGGTTTTGTCTTTGTGAACATTTGTGGCATGTCTGAACAGTTGTTTTAGAGAGTCTGAGGGACACATATGGACCTCATAGGACTGACAGGACTCTTCTGAAGTCATTTTGGCTCTTGTCCACTCAGAATTTCAAAAGTGGATTTTCAAGGTATTACTGGTGCATACATTAGTCCCTCCCATGTAGAACTGTCCTTTTTTCTCATTCCTGTTATCCCTTTTGTACCCCTTGCTAACGTGCTCCAGATCCCTTCTTCTAATTGCTTGTTCCGTGTGTTTTATGCAGAAGACTCCAAAAGCTCACCTGAGCCCGTCACTCACCTGCAGTGGGACGATCCCTACTATGATATTGCCAGGCACCATATTGTGGAAGTAGCAGGTAGGGGTCTTTCTGTTTTCTCCTTTAGATGTCTTTGCAGTTGGACTGAGGAAGGGCCTTTCTAATAGGGCTCTGGGAGTATCTGCTGTTTGCCAGGCCCAAAAGGCAATGACAGGTGGCACCATAAAGAGAAGGAGCACCAAACTTCTTGAGTGTTTGTGTTATGTGTAATTTCCTGTTGACTTCAGTTAAACTTGCATTCTTTTTTGGCTCTCTCTGTCTTGATTATATTATTAGCAAGAGTGAGTTGCTTGTGATGAATTGTTTTAGATGTGTCCCTTGACTATATCCTGAACACAAATGTGGTTTTTGCATACTAGTGCCACAGAAATTACCTAGTTAAGCAATATAGCTGTGAAGTCCTTAATTGAGTAATCCACAGTAGGTGGCAACTCACATATCTGAATGGCCAGAACTTGCCATCCTGTCCAGAAACAGCATGTAGAGAAATCTGAAACAGGGAGAATAGGCCCTTGTTCTACTGCAAGGAAAGACCTGACCATTCGGGATCACAAGCGTTTGGATTTTCTCTGTGTTGTTGTCCCATCCATATTATTTTATTTACACTAACCCATGGTGATTTACTGCTGGGACCTCCGTAAGAAAGAGTTTTAGGATATTTGTTAGGTTGCTGTGGTAAGCTCGAGGGAAGGCTAATCCCAGTTTATTTTGCGTTCCTTGTTAAAAAAAAAAAAAAAAAAAGGCATCTTTTCAGCCTGTTGTGACTTGATTCACACTTTCTGCTTGATTATCTATAGCCACTTTCTACCCCTCCTTATTGGCATTTCTCTGTACCTTGGTCCCTGCCCCACATGTGAATGCAACGAAGCACAGGCACAAGCTGAGTCCTCCTGATTCAGGGTTGTTCTGCCGCACATTTGAACACAAAGGGAAGAGTCTCAGGCGTTTACTTTGGTAAGAGTTGTCCTGACATCATTCTTCTCTGGGCAGTTTTCTAGAATGAGCTTTCTTTCTCCTAATCTCTTATGTTTTGTCTTTTGTGGAACAAAATTTTAATGGCAAGCTCAAAACTTTGTTGTCTTTTGTCTCCTGCTCATGTTGACAGGTGAGATGTTTAACGTTTTGGGCCACTATGTCTTAGAAATTTACCAGAAGTGCTTTCATTTGCAAATGTGTTACTAACCTTCTTAGTTCTGGTGTTTCAGGACTGGGGTTTAGGCAGGGATCTGCACCCTGCTGCTGAAACTGGGAAGGGACAGATGTGTGGAGTCAACCATTTCAGTGATAGTAGCTAGAATATCTGGAATGTGAATGGCAGAGGTAATTGGTGTTTCAGGACTCTGGGAATGGCTGAGTTAAATGATACTGATGTTTGCTTGAGACAAAGTGCTTATCGAGCATTTAGATCAGAGACATTGATAAGACTGGAATGTCAGCCCAAACCAAGGGTATACTTTGTGTGCTGCCTCCTCATATAAGCACCAGGCTTTCTGCGGGATTTCTGTTCCAAGGTGATTTTTTTTTCCCCAAGCTCTCTGAGTGGAGAGTGGAGGTGTGTCTCAGTGACTTTTGGAAAGCAGCCATTTGACACCGTCTAGGAGAGCAAATGAAGAATTATTTAGCTTCCTGAAAAGATTTCAGAGTGGTATGGTGGCTGACTGGGAGCTGTGCCTGCATTTTGAAAGGGATCTCTCCCTGTCATGGTTTAAATTTGTGTTTCTGGTGAGTTCTCTGTCTCTGCAGTGTCTCTATATAGTGCAGAAGCAGCTCAGAGAAGCTTTACTTCTTGGTTGTTGCTGGCCAATTTTCAGCAGGAGCTGATGGATCTGAAAGCATGTGATGGTCCCACAGACAGAGTGCGGTGGATTCCTTTCTTGGGAGAGCAAGGAGCTCAAGAGAGAGTATTTGCTGCCACATAGTTTTGAGAATTGCTGGTGTCTCATCTCCTGGAAGGAGGATTTATGAAGTTGGTCAAAGGGGCCTGAGTTGTAATCTGGGTTCTGGGGTGAAGCTGCTCAGGAGTTTTTTTGACAATTATTAATATTTTTAACTCTTAAGAGAATCAGACAGGGTAGTGTTTTCTGGGCTGTCGTTGGAGGCAAACAATCTAGGAAAATCTGGAAAAATCCTATTAGGCTGGAGAATAAAAATCTCACTGGACAATTAATATGAAACTTTTTGGATCTGACTCTGCTGACAAACTGTGGTGGTCAGCAACTTCAGGTACAATGAACAGTGGCCATGCTGAGCCTGAAACAAAATAACTTCACTCTGGTTCTTTTGTAAATATTAGCAAATGGCAGCAGATCAAAGGTAATTTTATATGTTTTACTTTCTGTCCCATGTCCTTCTCTGTTCTGCATTTCAGAGCAGAAAGCATAGGGCTAACTCTGTTCCTGCCTGCCTTGAAATATATTCTGGAATGATGATGCTATTTTGAGACAAGAGCAAAAAGCTGGTTCCCATCCTTGGGCTGAACTCCATGATCCCAGGGTTATCCTGTGTGGTCAGAAAAGTAATTGCTTTTCAGGATGGGTGCATGGTGTTAACAACTTATTAAAAGCCCAGTTTTGATGACAAAAAGCACACTTACTGTAGCTGACCTTAGTTTCTGATTCAGTTCAAGGCAGGCTGGATTTGAATATCCTGGCTCTCTGGCCTAAAGAGGGGAAGAAGAGTACAGAAAAACATTTTGCAGAATGTGTTAGGAAATAATTTTTTGGTTTTGTTTTTCCACTTAAAAATAGTGCAGTAGTTTCATGGGGACTCTCCTCTGTGCCGTATGTTCCTGTCTCTTCTGGGGACTGGGGTATTGCAGGAAGAGGCTGTCCATGGGAAAGAGCAGGCATGTCATTGCTGTCCCATGCAGGTGGTGTTCTTACAGGACGATGTCAGCAAAAGGCATCCAGGCCACAGTTCTGAGGGAGTATTTAAAACTGGAGTATTGTTGGGAATCAAAATATTTTAGTTTTAGGAAACCTTCTTTTGGTTCTGGGATTTCTTTTTCTGAAGGAAAGAGATGGTGCTTGGCTGATCCTTTCAGATCTGCCTTAAGATATGTGTTTCAGGAGTGTTTTGTGGAGGCTCTGGAGAGGGTCTGTGTGGTTTTGCTCTTCTTGACTCTGAGTGCCTCTTTTTGTGGGCATTGTAGCAGTGAAATTCATCTTTACAGGTGGCTAGAACAGAGGAGGTTCGATTTCACTGCACAAACCACTTCTGCGAAGTGTGGGTTTTTTTCCTTGCTCACATCACAGCATTAGGAGGAAACAGTCTTCTGGTCGAAGGCTGTTAAGGAACTATCCCAAATTTGTGTTACATTTAAGAGTTTCTGTGTCCTCCTGCCAATTCTTATATGGTGAAGATGCTGCTTTCATCTTCTTGGGGGTTGAGGCAGACTGGGTGTGATGTAATCTTGGCCTTGAATTTTAGCAGAGGCTCAATTGCAAAAATGTGGCAGATAGTTAATAACAGTCTGAAGAAGGTCTCTGAATATGGGAGTTCATACTGGAAAGCTGGGGCTGTATGGAAAGAGCAGGACTCTTGATAGCTCTGGCAGTGTGTTCCTTCCTCATTCTACTGCCCAGTCCAAATTACTGATCTCTTCTTTGTGGTCAATATACAAAGCTATGGCTATGAGGTTCATCATTCTCTTTTTTACACAATAACTGGCTTGCTTTCTTTTGAGATAAATAAGTGGGGCTTCAACATGGGATTGGCATATGAAGTTCTCACTGCCTTGGGAGGCTAGAAGTTGGTGTATTGGTGGTTAGGAAAGATGTCATCACTAATTACACCAGCTATATAACCCCTGCCCAGTGATTTCAAAGCTTTGCTGAAGCTCAGAGCATGTTTCTCCTACTTTTTGTGGCAAGTCTGGTGCTCATACCATTAATTGTGAGTCTGCAGGGCTCTCCTTGCAGACAACATGTGATGCCAGTGTGTGCAAGATCTGTGACTGAACTGGGAAAACAAGGTGGAGAGCTGGGACTATACCTTCTTGCATGTTACTGGATTGAAACTGCAGTTTCAGCAGTGAATCTGTTTTCAATGGTGAATCTGGTACCAAATCTACCCAAAAAACATTGTGGCTGGCCATGGGCTGCAGGTGCCAGAGCTGTAACTAGTGCTGATGATTTGCTGTTGGTGATTGACATGGGGAGGTAAAATCAATATTGGAGCAACAGTAGCTGTTGTTTCTCTAGGCAGGCAAAGGTGGAAGTGCCAGACAGAACTTGTGTTGAAGGTGTGTTGCAGTGTGTCTTTGATGGCTGATGGACTCAGCAAAGGCCCATTAGCAAAGTATAACAAGGATCTTTTTCCCCTTCTGGTATTGTACACATCACGTACAATTAGCTCCATTAATACAGGCTGCCTGAATTTCTGCTGCTTTTGGATGTAGTGTCTGGCTTTGACCTTTTTTTTTGATTTAAGAATATTTGTATGATAGGAAGAGTTGCCTCTGTAGAATTGAGCCCATCCAAAGCAAGCCCAGCTTGTGCACCACATTTTAATGTGCAAGATCAAGGGAAGGGAGAGTATCTGAGGATTATAAGTTTCTAAGGGAGACAAGGGAATGAAGAGTTTCTTCCTAGAGCCCTGCTCTGCTCAGGCTCATGTCTCGATAGGCCCATGTGGGTCAGCTGAGTATATAGCTGTGAGAGATGGAAAGGGGCTGGGTGTGACAATAAGTGCCTTCATAGACCCCTCCCTGCCCAAAGAAACTTTTTTCTTTTTTTTTTTTTTAAAAAAAAAAAAAACAAAACTATGGGTGTATTAATATCTATATTGTCCCTTCTTCAGGTTATTAGTGAAATTTAACTTCTTGCAAAACAGTCTGTGGGATGTGTTATTCATATGATATGATGCTGTTCTCTGTATGCTTCTGAAGTTATTTGGAGGACTTGACATTCAGAATTAATTGCAATTAACTCTTTCAAAAGTGGCAGTACAGCAGTTGCCATTTTGGTGACTGGGGAAGTATAACAATGAAGGCCAGAAATTTGACTGTGATTATAAGAATTAGTTGCAAATTCAAGAAAGAGATTTGGGAATCAAGGATTGCTGTTACTGCCTCTAATTGTTCAATAAGGTTGCTTTGGAGAGGAACATCAGGAAAAGATGACATGGAAGGAGGTTGTCTGCTGCAAGACAGCAGCTAAATGCATCCCAGTGGCAATCTGGCTGGACTCTCAGACTTTACAGTCAGGATTACTTTCTGGGAAAGGATGCGAAGCTTGGCTTGCTATAACTTTTTTTCTGTTCCTCCAGACCAGGGTGCACTTGATGGGGCCCAACCAGGTAGGTAGATTTTTTGTGACATTAACATTTGGCTCTGTAGATCATGGTATTCCTTTAGCATGACTATGGCCTGTAGCTGGACTGTCTCAGGGGAGCCCAAACTTTGCTCAGCCTTAGGCTGCACTGACAACTTTTCAGGAGTCCAAAGGCTGCACAAAATTGTTGTCTGAGGGCTGCACCTCTACTTCAGAATCATCTGAGCCAAATTTGACGTGTGGGCTTTACTTTGGGCACTTTGGGGCTCATGGGTCTCAGTGTAAGTCGTGTTCCTCTCCTGTCATGGTGATGGCTTGCTTGGATCAGTTCAGTTTGAACTCCAGTTTACCTTGTTATCATGTGTGCTTTGGAAGTTCACCATAGGATTGCTTCCTATTCCTTCACATGATCTGCTGCTACACTCATGTGCTAAGCAGCTGGCACTTAAACTGGATTCTTCATCTGAAAGGAACTGTTATCTATTTCTTCTCCATTTGGCTGCAGAGGTGTTGTGTTATGGTAACTTGTTCACCCAAAGCTCTACTAGACTGCCCTGTGCTTGCTGAGCATTTGTTAATACTCTCTGGACTTCAGTCTTAAGAATTTGGTTGCTGCTGCTTTCATGCTTCTCAGTGTAGATAAAAACTTCTTTTGGTGTGAAATTCTTTCTGCTAAGACCCTCATGCAGTCCATGGAAATGCTGATTCTCACTTTTATGTGGACTCTTCTCCCCCACTTTCTATGCTTTCAAACATCCATTTTGCCTTCTTTACTCTGACACACTAGTATATTTTGTATAAGTTAAAGATATATTCACTCGGTAAGGCGCTTTGATTCTGGCAGTGTTTGGATACTGGGAATATCTAGGTGGAAGATGTCATGTATACTTCTACTTTGAGCTCCTTACCTTCTTTTCCTGCAGGACTGAATCCACTCTGGAATTCAATAGGCAACTAAAATCTATACTTAAACACTTCCATAAGCTTGCAGAAACCCAAAATTACGTTAGACAAGTTTTTTACTGACAGTGGCTCTGATAAACTTCCTGAGCTTTGTGAAACTTGTATAATAATGTTCCAGTATTCTGTAGTGGTGCCCTCTCCTTGCCACTGAACTGTTAACTTTCCTGTTTTACCAGTAACACAAGCTTTTGGTGCCAAGTTTTATCCATCTGCATTCTCTCAGTATCAGAGAGAATTCCCACTTGAATCTTTCATCGAGGTGGGCACTCAGTCAAGGGTACCTGATGAAGATTGGAATGAGCAGGGTCTCTGGACTGCAGTTAGGCTGCCTCCAATCATGGCATAAAGGATAATGGATGTATTTCAAGATATAGAATGGATATATTTCTATTTACCTAGAAGTACGTGACAGGATTTGCAAATCAAGCATGTATTTTTCATGTTGGCTGGGCAGATTCTGTCTCAGGACAGTACTGCTATCTTGATTTAAATTTCTGCTGTGACACGTTTGTATTGCTGCAGGTGTCAATCTGAAACATTAGCCTCAAGATTTAAACTTTTAGAAGTTTGGCCTTGCACTGATGGCCTGGGAACACAACAGTGATTTTCCTTGCTCCTTGTCTCAGAAATGCCCTGCTCTTTGGGCAAGAGGAAAAACTGATTCTGGGCCTTAAAAACACCATACCAATGTTCAGGAGAATTAGCATGTCCATCAGTGCTACACGTTAATACCTCTTTAGATGAGCAGCTGTCTTGTCTGGAAAGCCTCTTCATATTGACTTTTGTCTTGCTCTTTGCTGTTAAAAGAATAATAATCTGCATTGAATCCTACAGGGAGGTAGTTCAATTCCAGTGTAGATTGCAAATACCCCACAGTTGGGGTGCTCTGTGAGTCCTGATGGTATATAATTGCTTCCTTGTTATTTTCTTGTTAACTATTGAGCGTTCTTCATCTTGGGGAGGTAGGAAACAGCCTGAGAAGCTGAGTAAGTACTTCATGGTCTGTAGTTGTGTTTAATGGAAACTTCAGCTCTTTGCAATTGCAACCAAAGGGTGAAAACCTAGATACCTAAGATTAATATTGCAAACAGGAAAGAAGTAGTACGAGGGATGAAGCAGCTGGGAAAGATTAAACCTGATAAGAATCTGTTCTACAGGAGGCAGAGAGGCCACCTGCAGGCAAGAATGCATGGAATGGCCTTTAGGTTCTTGTTTATAAACTGGAACAACTAATTGTTTAGCTTTAACGCTGAATTTGGAATTCTAGAGGAACCAGACTGATCAGATACATGTCAGGTGAAAACGGGATTGACAGTTGTTTTGAAAGTTTCTGTGTTGACAGGCTGAGCTCAGTGTGATGAGACTGGAGCAAAACCCAGAACTCAGTAACAGGCATGCTGGTTCCTTTGTAGGTCTCATGCATAAATTCATTCTGATTTGAAAGGCAAAACAGGCCACTCCTTTTTCAGTCATCTAGGGGACTGTAGATTATCTTTTGATGTACTTGGTCCTGGAAATTGTCCAGGGTAAACATGCCATCTCCCCTTCGGCAGAGTCATGGATTGTCTGTTTATTCTTTACCAGAAATCTCAAACCTTTTCACCAAGGCTATATAAGGAACAAGATTCTTGACTTTGCATAGGCCCTGCCATAAGCTTTTTTGTCATTCCAGAAAAAGCTATTTAAGCTATATGGTTCCTGACTTGTGACTTGTCAGGTCTGGAAATCAGTGTCCAAGAGCATGAGATGAGCATACAGCCACCCACAACATGGCATGAACATGGTGCTGTACTGCACGCCACAAAGACCTGATCAAGCTTGCAGTCTGCCTTTGGCCCTCAGACCATCTACTCTGGTGTGAAATGCAGCCTCTCAGTTAACTGAAGATAGCACCTGTTCTGAATTTAGCACAGAGCTATGATCTGAAAAGATCTGTTGTCTTTCTGACCATTCTCTTTCATCACTATAAAGCTCAAAAGATTCTCAAATGCTACCATCTTCTTGGTGTTCTGTGTAGGCAGAACCCTTTGTCCTCCAGACAGAGACATACAAGTTGCTCAAGACCAATGGGAAGAATAACAATATGCCATATTAATTGCCCAGGACTTTGTAGCCTGCACGTACTTTTATAGACAACTTAAGTACATTAGACCCGACCCTAAAGCTCATAGCAAGCTACCAAGGAACTCTGGGCTAGGCAGAGAGTGGGCTACCATGGGATATGCAATGTGATGTTGGTTTTGTGGCCTGGCTGTGACTGTATCTGGTTGTTCCAGATGAGCCTTGCATCACTCTCTCCTAGTCCTGCATTCTGGGTCATGCTTTCTCCCTAATTGCCCTTTATCTCCGCATGTGTATGTCCATGTGATGGCCTATGCCACCCCTTTCCTGGTCTGTACCTAGTGCTGCCTCAGTGTTCTTAGCTTTTGTAGAATTTCTGGCTTGTGTGCATCAGTAAATTCTGTCTCTTGTGTTGTCTGGTGAGTGACTTAAACATGGGACTTGTGAGGAGAAAATAAAAGTGAACAAGTAGCAAGAGAATTTGTTCTTCTGGCCAAGATGGAGATAGAAGAGGGTTAGCAGCACCTTCGTGTCATAGCTGGTATGTGTGACTTCTCTGGCTGCAATTCACAGCACCAAGTGCTCATCTGTTACTAACAGGCAGTGTTCCCAGAAGCGTCAGGTTTGCTGTTCCAAGATCTCAGTTGCTAAATGGCAAGTGTAGCTGAGTGGTAGTTGAGGGCCAGAGCCCATGCAAAGGTGAGAGAATGTCTGCATGCTCTGAATATTGTAAATCCATGTGGGGAAAAGGATTTATTTCAAGAGAAATGATGTATTGCAGGTCTGTCCTGCATAAGTATTGATCCTTGCTGCTTTTCTGTGCTGTGGTCTCTATGAGATGATTGTACTGTAGGGGAGGAAGGAGGGTGTTGTTCGGTATAACCTCAATAGCCCCTTTCACTGTCCCACTCCCTTTCTGCTTGACAAGAAAACATAGCTTTCAGAGCAGGGTGAGTAGCTAAAAAGATGGAAGACTTTAGACTTTAACCCTTCACATTAAAGGAACCATGTAATCTCCAGTGCTGCTAAAAGGCAAGTCATCCTTGTGGAAATAGATTGGGTATTGTGTCTGGGAGAGAATCAGACTTTCCCTCAAACTTTTTATGTCCAAAAGATTTGTGATCTGGTTCTTATTTATCTATACCTCTAGTTCCCCTAGCATGTCTGCTAAGCTTGGCCATGTGCATCTGCTTGGGTTTTGTTCATGGGGCTGAGATCTCTGCTGGCAGAAGTCCACTGACTTTTGAAGACGTGCTTTGGGGAAAACTTGGCTTGCTGTCAGAAGCCTCAAGTGGTGGCTGGGAGTGTCCTCCCTGAGATGAGAGTGCTTTATGGGTTAGTTGGCTCCAGTGTGATGGGGACTGTTTTCTGCTTGGTTTTTACAAAGAATGCTTTGTTGTGCCGCACTTTGCAGCTCCTTCCGTCTCAGGCTGGGAAAATATCTCTGTGAATGGAAAAATCTAGGAAGCAGTGAAGAGCTTACTTTACAATCCCCCGGAGAATCCAGCAGACCTACTTGGTTCATCTGTATAAGAGGCTTATGATGATGCTTGCTTCTCATCCCTGGGATGTGACTGGGACTGTTCTATTTTTTTCCATTTTTCTATTTTTCTCCATTTCCAGGGAATGAAATGGCTTGTGTTCTGTATGCAGGACTAGGCTTCAGGGGAAGCAAGGAACAGATGCACCAGATTATAAGCAGTTAGTCTGGGACTGCGTGCAGGATGGAAGGAGTGGTTATTGTGCCTGTGAGGGGCAGTTTCCCCTTGCGCCTTCCTGGATGCGTCCATCAGGAGCAGTGCCCAGGGACAGTTTTGCAGGATTAATGCTCTGAGCACTCTGCTCTGTACTTGTCTCCATTCTTACATGCCCCAAGACATCCTGGCTTCCAGTCTTTCCCTTCAGGGCTGGAGCAGGGAATCTGTTCTACATTTTCATTGTTGACTTGCCAGGTCCTTGGTGTTCAGGTTTCTGCTTCCATACTAGGCCCACGGTAACTGCTGAAAATCAGGTTTAGCTTTGCTGGCAGCTGCGGCAAACCAGACTTCTGCCTTTTTATGGTGGTTTCTTATTCTTTCTTTACTCCTTGCTGCCATGCCCCAAGACCACAATGCAGTCCTTAAACTCTATGTAATCTCTGACACTTCATCTGCAGGTGATGACAAATATGGAAGAAAAGTAATTTTGTTCAGTGCCTGCCGGATGCCCCCAAGTCATCAGCTAGATCATGTGAAACTGCTGGGGTGAGTAGTGTCTTAGTAGGCTGCTGTTAACTTCTTAAACCTGACCTGATTCTCAGGTGCTGGATTCCTGGGGCCAGATCTATCTGCAGTAGCTTCTTTAGCTGAACGTATCCTCCCAAGTGCTTACCTCCATTGCTGGGGATGCAAATCCTCTGTTACGGCCAAAAAAAATGAGTCCCAAAGGAAGAGCCTCTCTGTAGCAGAGCACAAAGTGAGTTCAGCAGTTGTCTCTTCTCAGGTACCTGAAATTCACACTGGACCAGTATGTGGAGAGTGATTACACATTGGTGTACCTGCACCATGGCCTGACCAGTGAGAACAAGCCATCTCTGAGCTGGCTGCGGGATGCCTACAGAGAATTTGACCGAAAGTGAGTAAGGCTGCGCAAGCAAGGATATAATGTGCGGTTCTGTAGATGAACATAGATGATCTTTTCCAGGCCCTCTGTGTACCTTGGTGGTCATAATTTACTGTCACTGATTCTCCTGCTTGTAGAGGTGAATCATAGGATAAAAAGCTCCTGTAGTTACATCCTTTAGGCAAACCGGCAAGCAGCAGAACCAGGACCTGGTGCAAGTGTATCAGCTCCATGGTATAATTGTTGCTGCCTGGCGAGGCTGCTCACTGCTTTTCGATGAATCTTGGAATACAGTAGAGCATGCCTGCAGGCTGCTCAGTGGCCTGACACAGCTGCAAAGCATGAGAGAGCAGAGGCCATGGGTGCTGGGGAGCAGTGAGGCTCAGTGCAAAAGGAATGGAGCAGCCAGGATGCCTTAATATTGTGGAAAGGTTGGCTCCTCTGCTTAAAGTGCCTCTCATCGTTACTGGGCTTCTCTTGGCAGGTATAAGAAGAACATCAAAGCCTTGTATATTGTGCACCCAACCATGTTCATCAAGACCCTGCTGATTCTCTTTAAGCCTCTGATCAGGTAGGAAGTACTAGAGGAGGCTCACCCACATCCTCACTCTGCAGGGGAACAGTGGGGCGTTCTCATTGGGGCACAAGATGAGCCCAGGCTGCCAAGCCTACCTGGAGTCTCTCACCTTATGCTATCCCCTCCTAGTTCTGAGCTCGGAAATATTCAGATGGGAGAAGGACCACTTTGTGAACCTACAGTTTGCAGCTCTGTGCTGCTCCTTTTCTATACAGCCAAGTAGAAATAAAAGGTTGGGCTCTGTTAATAATGAAAAAGAAAGTGAGAGCATCAGTCCAAATTACATTTAATTCATTGCGCATTTGTAACTGTAAAATAATAGAGAGCAAAACTTTTTCAAGCCTACTCTCCTGAACATGAGAAGAAGAAATCCAGAGTTTAAGGAGCCTGCTGCTGCTAGGGGTTCTAATGTGACTTGGAAAGTCTCGGCATCTCCTGGTAAAATAGATGGAGTTGGAGAGCTATGTGGGTGATATCTCTGCTGCTGAGCTGTACCTGCCCCTTTGCCCTGTTGATGTTTCTTGCAGACTCCTGCTCTCCTTTCCTGTAACAAGTCATTTCTGTTACTGGATCTCCTGATTCCTTACATACCTACCTTTCTCTTGTTTTTCAGCTTTAAATTTGGACGAAAGATTTTTTATGTGAATTACCTTAGTGAGCTGGAGGAATATGTGAAGCTGGAACAGTTGGGGATCCCAACCCAAGTGCTGAAGTGAGAATACGGCCTGTCTCCTACTTGCTTAGGGCTCTGTGAAAGGGAACTTGTCTGGAGGAATGGCAGGGGGAGGAAGAAATCATTCCACTCAGGCAGTGGTTTTGAAGGGAGTGGTGACAAATTGCTTTGAAGATTATTGTTTCTCTCTGTACTCTTTTCTGTGTGTCCTTGGCCCTAGTGCCCAGTTCTGTCTTTGATTTAAAAATCCACCTTCAGCAGAACACCAATCCTGCCTCTCCCACTAACCCCTTGGGGACTTTCTGCAAGATGCTGACTTTAATACTGACCTGGAGTTCATGATGTGCATCTGCTGTGTCTAGGCACTTGCTTAGCTGAACTCTGCACAGTTCAGCTTGTCCTTGGGGCTTCCTAAAGTTGCCATAAACTCAGTCCTACCAGATTGATTCCATATCCCACGCATGTCTCATCACAAGCAGTGCTATCCTGGCCTCCTTCCCATGCTGTCATCCTCAGCTACTCCAACTCCTTTTTCAGGATAGATACTCTTTTTTTCCCTGCTTTTCTTCTGGCAACCAGATGTTTGTTCTCATGCTCCAGAGCTGCCTGTCCTGTTTTTGCATAGGTGGAATCAGCCATACTAGGCTGGAGCTGTTACCAGTGGGTGTGTAGTGTTGGGTTTCTTTCTGCTTCACTTTCTGGGAGGTGGAGTGGCTTTTTACTAGTCTGTGTTTTGCTGCAGATACGATGAATACCTGAGATCCCTGCAGAAACCTTTACAAGTGCCCCAGAAGCCAACACCCCAACGCCCACCACTGCCAAACCAGCAGTTTGGAGTCTCGCTCCAGCAGTGAGTATCTCTGGACTGTGTTGCTTTTGCCCTGACTTGCCTGGTTAGAGGTCACTGTATTTATAACTGAACAGCAGCAAAAATGTCTGCAAAATTTCTTGCAGTTCAGACTTCCTACAAAACCTTAATCATTTTCCTGAGGAATTCTGTGTTCATGTCTAGGTCCTGACTTGACTCAGTTCAGTTCCACCCTCTTGATCCCCGGGTTAGATTTTTGTCTGTAGTGAAGGGTCACTAAGGAAAGAGCAAAAAGCTGTCCATGGGGACAGCTTTATGGTACTAGAAACTTGATTTTAAGCAAAGCAAGTCTGTAGGAGACTGATGGAGGTGTCTGTAGGACTATGCTATTTTGATTGAACAGTGCTGCAGAGCTGTTTCTTTTTTTTTTTTCCATATCATACATTCTATTTTAAAAGCACTTCTATTCACCTTTGTACTAAATCCCACTCCCCATTCCTGCATGGTGTCACAGGCAAACACAGACACTGGCAAGGGCTAGTGATACTGAGTAAGTGTTGAAGGTATTTTTAACTTTGAGTGTGATTATGCCTCCCTGGGGAATGAGGAGGAGCCAGTACTGTGTAGCCAGACAGATCCTCTGAGGCAATCTGGGAACACATTCCCCACCTTCAATACAGCATTTTCAAATGGTGTTTCCAGTGGTGCTGTGTGCCTGAGCTTCTTAGTAGCCTGAGAAGGTTGAACAGCTCCAGGCTATCAGGTGGTCTGGACAATTGAATGTGAGGGTGACAGCAAACACCTTGGCATCACTAGGTTTTCCCTGACAGCCATCATGTTGATAAATCTTCTGTCACAAGAGTGTGGTGGCTAAAATTATTTCCCTCATGTCACCTTTTTTCTGCCCTTGCTCCTATGGAGAAGGAAAAAGGAAGATTAACCCTTTTCACCTCATTTGTAACTAGCAGCCTTGCCTTCTGGGAAACCCTTTGCCCTAGCATCTACAGGCTATGATTTTTCCTGGGGTCTAGTAATGAGCTCATACTTGCTCCAGGGAATGGTATAGCATGATGGGTGACGAGGATAGAAGGCTGGAATAATGGCTCAACCCGGGACTGGGATAGCAAAATCCTATGTGGCACAGCTTGTGTGGGCAACTTCAAGACTTGGGGGCTGCATGCAGGGCAGGAAGAATTGGTCATATGTAACCTTGTGCCTCTTGTCACAGTCTCAGGGAGAAGAGCCCTGATCAGTCTCCTGTTCCTCTGGTGGTCAGAGACACCATTGCTCATTTGCAGGAGCATGGTAAGTATTTGGAGAGAGCTGCAGCCCCTCTCAGTTCCATGTCGGTGACCTCTCCTCCATCCAAGCTCCCATCAAGAATGTGGTAAGATAAAGAAGAGCAGCAGTCTAGAAAAAAGTGTAAAGCCTGAACTAGGTGAGCTAGTCTTCAAGAGAGATTGTGCAGGGCTTAGGAGACCTCTTTCTTCTAGGGTTTCATACTCCCACTTGTACAAGAGTAGCAAAATGTTCCTTGTATCTTTTGTCTAGTAGTGGAAGCAGAAAGAATTGCTGTACTCTAAGAAAGGGACATGTTGACTTGTCCCTTGTCTTGATTCTGTCTGAATGCCCCACAGCATGGATTTGTAATTGTTAAGGCCAGCGTTTTTAGAGATTCTCACATGGCTGATCTTTCTCACTTCACAGCTCTTGCTACAGAGGGAATTTTCCGGAGATCAGCAAATACACAGGTTGTCAAGGAGGTCCAGCAAAAATATAACATGGGTAAGTGCCCAGGTGCATCAGAGCCCCTCTCATTCCCTAACTACTACTGTCCAGCTGGAACTGTGTTGGAACTACTCCATCATGGATCCTCTTCTTCTCTGATAGGTGTATAGATGAGGCCTCATCTATAACCTGAGTTGCAAGGGAGAGGCATCTGATACTTCTGGTGTGTGAAAAGCATATTCCTTCCCACTCATGTTCCCCTTACTGTCCTTTTTTTCCTGAAAGTTGCCCTCTTTCTTAGGGTGGGATATACCATCTTAGTCTGGCTATACTGGAGGGACTGAAGATGACCAGGAAGAAACTTGGTTGTGATTTGATCGCTTCTTAGTCATTTAGAAATCATTTGATGACTTCTAAAGATGTAGTGCTGGTTTCAGCACTGCTTTGCATATGATTTTGGGACACATTTTTCCACTCTGCTAGAAGACATGGTACTTTGGTTTTCTGTGTTCTTTAAAATACTCCTTCTCTAGTTCTGGGCTCTGACCACCATGTCCCATCCTTTGGAGGAGGACCCGCTTTGTCCAGTGAGCACTGAGTCTCTGTTCTACTTTCTCAGGTGTGCCTGTAGATTTCCAGCAGTATGAAGATGTCCATCTCCCTGCTGTGATTCTCAAGACCTTCTTGAGGGAGCTACCTGAGCCCCTCCTCACTTTTGGCCTCTACAGCCATGTTGTCAGCTTCCAGAGTGAGTTGTAACAAATGCACTACTCCCTAATGTTGCACTGGCTAAGGACAAAGATATCTTTGGGGGGGCATGCTTGGGATACCCTGTGACTGCAAACAGGACTTTCATCAGGATGAGTGCTAAGGATTTCTCATGGACTTGCTTGTCTTGTCCCTCTTGATCTTTAGGTGTGGAGGAGGTGAATCGTGTGGATGTTGTTCGCAAAACACTCCAGACTTTGCCAGAAGAAAACTACCAAGTGCTCTGTTTACTGACAGCCTTTCTGGTGCAGGTGAGCTGTTCCAAAAGTGGGCAGTTGTATACTAATTCATTTGCCAGTGTCTTGCATCAGCTTTTTGGCTGCCTTCTCCCTCTTTTCCTCTGAGAGGAAAAGCTAGGGAATTGCCTTTCTTTACTATATGTTCTTTTTATACAAAGGTCAAGAATGATCATGATGAACTAGTCTAAGCAGTTGCTTCTCATAACACTGAGAGGTACAGGTGGGCCTAAGAGTTGCAGACATATTGCCTATGTGGCCTGTACCAGGGAGGCTGAAAGCTCCCCAGAGTGGAGGTAGAACTGCAAAATATCTGAGTGGAAGAGGGGTCTCAGACATGCCCTACAGGGCTTTCTGCTGCCAAAGAAGGCACTGCAAGGCTATTCTAGCAAAAGGGAAGATCATGAGTGGTGATCTGGACTTGTAGAGATATCGGCTGACAGTGCTCTTGCTCCTATTGTTACAATATGGCCTGGTCAGCTTTACTCCTCTCATTTGCCCTGGGAGTCTGTCAGCTCTGGCTTTGGGGAGAGTAGAGGGCAGCTACTGTTCTGTAGGATTCACAGTGGTCTCTTTCCTTCCCACATAGGTCTCTGCTCACAGTGACACAAACAAGATGACAAATGCCAACCTGGCAGTTGTGTTTGGCCCAAATCTGCTGTGGGCCAAAGATGTAGCCATCACTCTAAAAGCCATCAACCCCATCAATACCTTTACCAAATTCCTGCTGGACCACCAGAAGGAGCTGTTTGAGGATGCGGAGGCCTGAATCCAGGCCACACCACACCAGCACACTGTGCCCACGTCCCCCCTTCTTTGTCTTGGAGCCATGACCAAACTGTCTCCAGTACAAATGGACCATTGATCCTCTGGGTGATGAGCAGAGTGAGGGCTGTGGAGATGGTGGTGAAAGTGTGCAAGTAAGTGAGCAGGAGACCTGCAGCTCCGATGGGCAGGGGAGTTGGTGTCCCAGCTTCTTCAGAGTGGAGTCCTAACCCACCTGTGCAGCTCCTCCATAGCTCATCACCAGTCTGGTGCCCTATCAGATGACTTCCTTTTCCTTCTTCCCTTACATGCAGTTTTTCTGTCCTCCTGGTCCCTCGCTCAACAAAGGTCTTTTTTGTTCAAGCTCCCAGTAGCCCCAGCTCACCCCTCTTTGCCTCAGCTGGGCTGTCTGGGCTAGGACAGGCTTACTGGGTTTTATGACAGACATTCTTACTGAGAGTGCCATCTCAGCACTGAATGTGCATCCTGCCTTTCCCCAGAGGCACCTAAAGCAGGGAAGGGAGCCAGTAGCCCCTATGCTTCAGGTAGCACCATGTCCTGCACTTGTAAACACCACTCTAGACCCCTTGCTTTTGGCAGGCAAGTGAAGGACAGGCTCACAGCAAACTCTAAAACTATGAAGGTGAATTTAGCCCAAAGCCCATCCTCTCTGGGGTCACCCATTCCCGATAATACTCAGTGTTTGCTGGGGTGTAGTGGGTGATGTGCCTCGTAGAGTTACCCAGCTCAGGTATGTTTGTCCCTCCATCAGCAATTCCAGCCTGACTGGGAAGGTTCGTGCCAGGCCTGGCTGCACGAGGGTGCTTGCTGGGGCCCTTTGGCAGCTCATGAGTCTGAATGGTAGGGAGCAAGTGCCCTGGTGGCACAGGGCTGCTGAACGCCATGAGGATCATTGCCTGTCCTGGCAACAGCACAAGGGCTCTTCTCCCTCTGGCTTGTGTACCTTTGCTATCTGGCACAACCGCCTTGAGACAGGCCTTCTTTTTGATCAGAACTTTGCCCAGCACAGTGTAACAGAAAGCATGGGCTTGAGGGAAGGTCTGGAGGCTGGGGACTGGGACCTGGGACTAACCCTCACCCTGGAGTGCACCAGGCCTGGATTATGAATTTCTGCCCAGGTGTGGAGCACTCATGTGCCAAAGCTGTGAGGGAACAGCTATTCCATGCCAAGGGCCTTTGTCCTGTCTCCTCCTTGGTTCATACCTTCCATCCTACCATGAGAGCCTGGTTAGATGCATCCTGTGTGCCCTGGGCACAGCTGGAGAGATGAGTACTCCACAAGGCAGGCTCAGAGTGGGATGGTCTTGGCACTGTCTTACAGCAGCTGCAATACTGTTACGGCATCACTGTTGGTTTTGGGTTGTAGCATTCCTGTTACCTAAGCTAAGAGATCCCTCTCCTTAACCTGGGTCTGCCAGGGTTTTAGACGTGAACTTCTAGCCTTACTTCACTGGTGTATCTTTGTATCTTGTGCCCTGCATGCCTGGGCCAGCCCTCCCTCCTGCATTTGGCCTCAGGGACAAATCTTTTGGACCAAGCAGAATTGGTTTGTAAAAAGCTACTGTATGCTAAATAGAATTTGCTTTTTCATAATATTTTAGCCTGCCTTTAAACACTGTCCAAAGGTTGGTGCCTCTGTTGTAATCAAAATAGGTGACATCTGCTGCAGGAATTAAGGAGATTGCTCTTTTTGCTAAGCTCTGGAATGGGCAGCTCTGCAAGGCAGGGCAGGTCCAGCCAGCTGGCTTGGAGGAGGCACACCAACATGTGGGTGGGAACAGTGAGCAAGAAATTGAGCATTACTAAGACTGGAGCAAGAAATGTTCTAGGATAGGGCTGGATCTTATCTGTTCTAGATACTGGGAGACTTTGCCCTATGGATACTACAAGGCTGCTTACTTCTTCAAGTCTCCCCCTTCCAAGAGTAGGACCCTTCCTTGTTTGGCCAGGATATGAATTGTTTCATCCTGAACAATTCACAGCAGTACCAAATGAATGTTTTGGAGGTAATCTGCTCCTAATCCACCTGTGGTGTCTCCTACAGTAAGTTAGCAGGGCTGAGGTGCTGTGGAGGAGTAATCTCCTGGGGTGGACAGTGTGGAAAGAGGTTACTTGCCCCAGTGTTTAAGGGAGGCTGAGGGAGCCCAGTGCAGCCCCTCTTTCCCTGCATGCACCCTGCTCTGTGTAGGCTTTGTTATGGGGAGAGGGTGACTTGGTGCTCTGACTGTATCTGCAGCTGACACTGGCCTCACCTACATCTTCCTATGGGACAGGCAAACCCAACTACCCCCACACCTAACAAGCCCAAACTCGGAAACTTGGAATCAAAGTGCCTGTGTGCTGGGACATGAGGCCTTGGCCCTGTGCACTCCCTGGGGAAGGTGGCTGTAGAGCAGCAGGGACTGTTCCTGGCCTAGTAGCCAGGGGAGTAATCCTGGAGTAGCTCCTTGTCCAGGGGGAGAGCAAGGATTGCTGCAAGTGTCTAAATTCTGGGTGGAGTTTGGTCGTTTATTTTGGGGGGGGGGGGGGGTTGGGGATTTTTTTTTCTTTTTTTAAGTGAATTCTTGAAATAGATTTTCCTTTTTTAGCAAAATAGAGACTGGTGCATCCCCTGCAGGCAGGGATAAAAGTCTGCTCCAGTTCAGTGCCTGCAGGGAGCAGATTTGCAGAGTGTGTAGGGAACTGCTCCTGCTCATGGTGGGAAAGTGCTTGCAAATCCTGGAAGGGACCCAGTGTAAATAATCCCCTTTCCTCTGCTGCTCCTGGTGCTCGAGTTGCTGAGGCCCCTGGAGCAGGCACAGTAACCAGGGTTGCTTTTGCATCTGCAGTCTGTTCTGAATGCCTTTTACTGAAATATCCTTCCTGTGACTTGAGCCTACGTGCAGCTTGTGCTGGGTGGGTGGTCACCAGAGCCTGCACCTGCCAGGGGTTAAATTCCCTCCTCACCTGGTCAGCCTCCTCGCCCAGGCAGGGTGCTGGCTGGGCTGTTTCTCTGCCTTGTATAGGTGGGAGGCAATATCTGATTAGGGTCCTGGTCTGTGTCAGTTTTCTCCTTGCTGTGGAGCTGCCCAAGGGTCTCTTCCCTGGCTCGTCTTTCAGGTTAGCCATTCAGGTTAGCTGTTAGCCATTTCTCCCTGTGGGGGTACTTGTTCTGCATCAACCTTCTGCTTTTAGTACCTAGAACGTTCCCCTCTGCTAAGCCTCCTGCTGTCTTAATGGCCTCTGATCACTCCCTGGCCCACGCTGTGTACTCGCACCAGAGCTTCGTGTTGGTGCAATGGGTCTGGGGCCATCTGGATGCCTTGTGGCAGTGTTTGCTAATTTGAGAGTGAGCTGAGGGCTGGTTTGGTTCCAGTTTCCTCTTTATGCACAGAGGCTCCTGTGCAAAATTTTTGGCTTTGCTTTTGTTGCTGATGTTTCTTGCCTTTTCAGTTGATGTTCATCAGGTGCGGGCCTGGGGTTTTCACGGTTCACACTGTTTATCTTCTTCTAATCTGCACCAATCTTATATTTCACAGTTTGCACTTTTTGTATTTCAATAAAAATCAAAATGTAATCCCAGATCCAGGTGTGTCTGTCAAGTGGTAGCAGCTGTGGCACATCTACAAGAAACAGAAGTAAGGCTGGAGCCACAACCATGCTGAGAGGGAGGAAAGAGAGTATGAAATGCCTCCTATGTGAGTACCTCTGGGAAGAAATGTTAGTTTGCAAGAGCCTCAGGCTTGGAACAGAGTTCAAACAAAATTAATTTCTAGAAATTTGGCTCTTTCCTGAACAGAGAAATAAACAGGGCTGTGCTTCCATGTTACCATCTGTCTGTCATGATGAGCAGTCTGCCTGCCATTGCCCTTTCCAAGAGGCAGAGGCACAGGTTGTGGTATCACCAGGTGCCAAGTGGGAGCAACCTGCACGCTCTCCAGTTAGGACTAGCTGGTGAAGTTTATCCTGTGGCCGGGTAATCTGTGCAGCAGAGGTCTGCACCTTTGCATCTCAGTGTATTTAGATTGTTGACTCCTCAGTATCTGGTCAGGACAACTGCACTCCACCTCTTGATCACATACAGTTAACTGTCTTTTTCTAAAGACTGTAATTTGCTGGTTACATCAGTAAGCTTTTTGGTTAGAATGCAAGTATTGGGAGTAGAAGGGAGAGTGCTGGAGCTAAAAGCATCAGCATCAGGCAGTAGCCCGAGCCTTGGCTCCTGGCATTGTTGTCAGGATGATGTATTAATGCTGATGTCAACACTTGCATTTCTAAAACTCTGCTGGTTTTCAGTTTTTATTGTTGATAAACCATCCAATTAAGGGCTTCACAATGTTGCCAGTTCTTCTGCGTGTTGACATTGACCCCTGTAAATGGGGCCATGGTGGTTAATGTGCCAACTACACGGGGAAATCACAAACCTCCTGTAAGGGCAGCAGTTGGTTCCATCTCTGGGCTTGGTCACAGTGACCTGCCTGTCACTGCTGTAGCAACGTCTGCTCTGGCCTCAGAGAAGCTGGAGAGCAGGTGCATCTGTCCCTGGCAGGGATCAGGTGTTGGCAGGACCTATGCTAAGTGTGACCACAGGGGCAGAACTGAACATAGTGTAAACACCATTGCAACTGGACATGGTTTCATGAGTAGCTGCCCTGTTGTCTTACAGATAGTATTCTGAGAACATTATTCTTTTTATAAATACATACAATAGGCTTATAAGGAGTTGGCATTTAATTGTTCCTGACCTTGGTGATTAATCACACTTCTGTGACTGTTTGCTTTTTCACATATTTGCTGAGGGTTTTTCCACTCCTTTTTCTTACTGGTGACATGGAGAAAAGTGTAGGTACTGAATATCCATAGTAAAACTCAGATCCCACAGGATGGTTTCTGTGAGTTTGCCGGCAATTGATCTCCATCCTCACTCTACAGTGTCTTTTGTAAGTGCATGAAATGACACTCAAATACACACACATATACACATGTAGTGTAGACAGATCAGTACCTATAAAGTTGCAGTGGGATACTCAAGTTTACTGTTACCTCCTGAAGATGTAAGAAAAGATTGCTTCTAATAGTTACCCTTGTACCCCAAGCTGGAATATTTCCTGTCATAGAAGCTTACAATGTAATTTTTTATTTTTTTCCATTCCTGCCCTTTTATCTACTCTGTCTTTTTTATAATAACCAGACACTCCACACTGCAGCTTAAAGCAACAGTTGTCATATTTATACAGAATTTTACCATCTTGTCTTTCCTTTAAAGGGAAAATGTTGGCATGCTACAAGCCATCATGTTATATAGGGTTAACTTCAAACAACAGCTGTATTCTAGTATTGCTTAGTTATTCTTTCCATATCTCATTAGACTCTTCCAACTCTCCTATCAGCTCAAAACATTCCCATGCTTTAAGCACATAGTAGCAACCAAGTACAGTGCAAATTCTGTTGGTGGGTTTTCTACCCCTTTTCCACTCCTTCAGGAACAAGTTAATATTTCAGCAGGGACAGGACATCCACGTAATTCAGTTTCCCAGCTCACTGGGGAGGTCACCAGGGCCAGACACTGACTATTCCTCCCACCGCCGTTTGGAACCAGCCAGGTACCTGTTCTGTCTGTCCCTCACTGTCCTTCCAGTAGGTTGGTCTCACTAGGATCCCACTGACTGCTCCAACTGTAATGCACCAGTCCATTTTACCCTCTCTGGTGGAGGCAGCAACCTGCTCCATCCTGCCCTCTGACCATTCTGTTTCCTGGAGGACAAAGAGCATGAGGTTGGGAGTGGCCCAGACCTGTTGGTACATATGGAGAAAAACAGTGTTGCTTACATAAAAGTTTTATTGGAAATTCTTTGAATACTTACACCAGAGACTTTCCAAAACAATACAATTGAGGAGCCTTCCCCTGCACCCAAAGTATCTGTAAATCAGCAGCTACATATGTACTGTCCTTAATATCGAATTGAGCAGACAGCTGATAAAATAGCCTTCATAACACAACCTGTGGCAGGCCACAGCAGCAGCTAGATCTTTCCTGAAGCAGAGCATTTGTGCAGTGGCCAGGGAACTCAGAGCCTAGATGTAGCAACTATGTGTTGAAACTGAGGAATGTCCAGAGAAGAGGCATCTAACTCAGCCCTGGAGAATCTCTTATTGCTATGGCCATCCAGCTCAACACTAGCAGCTTATATAGGCAATTTTCCAGCCTTTTGAAGTAGAAAAAAATGTGCCATACTGACATTGTGCCTTATGAAATGTGGAAACTGTAGCCACGTTAGGAACTACATCAACCACGCAGCACAAGTATGAGCACTGACCTTCTAGACAGGATTAGCAAGAATGGCATGCTTTCTGCCAGCTCCACAGCTTGGCAGCTGGAGAGGAGCACAGCAGGAGTGCTGGCTAAATGAAGTTCAACCTCAACTATTCTTCTCCATCCATACAGTGTGAATCAGCACTTTGCCTCATCTCTGCTGCTCTGCAGCCCAGATAGCATCGCTACAGAAAGGTGACAACCACCTGTCACCTGTCAGGTCAACTGTCACCTGAGCTACTTTTTACAAGGTGGCAGACGAACTTCCTGAGCAAAGGTGAGAGCCAGCTGATCCATTAATTCCTTGTGTTAATGCATCCTTCTGCAACCCCTTCCATCTGTAAAACAAGATAGCTCTGGCTGTGGAGATCAAGTATTTCTTAAAGCCCATGTACCTTAAGCCCTCTTGTGAACTGTTTAGCTTTCTTAAATGTTTGTGCACCTTACTTTGGAAGGGCAAGGCAATTTCCATGTGAGGTTGCTGAAAAGTTGAGTTGGTTGAATAAGCTAAAAAGGTTTATTGAAGGAAAGTTACCCACCAAAAGCTCTTAGAGTTTTAGAGCTCACATGGCCTCCCACCAAACATATCATTCAACAAAAAAGCTGGGAAAATTCAAAGCATTGCATTGCTCTGACCTTACAATAAGCTCTATTCTGAACTTGGCTCCTTGCTCTAGCAGTGGCACTAGTGTTCTGGAGTGGAGCTGGGGTTCCCGTGTCAGCTGCAGGCAACATCTTTCAACTACGAATGCAGCAAAGCTGAGGAAGCTGCCACATTACGTTAACTAGAAAGCTGGTTACCTGGCCACTCTGAGGAAACACAACCCCACTTCTGGAGAAAGAAAAGGAAAAAAAAGTCTTTTAGGACAGTAAGGGATCTTGCAGTTGCTCACTCTAGTTATACAGGGAGGAGAGAGAACCACAAGAAAATCCACCTTATCCAAGTTGCTGTTTAGTGTCACTGTTTCTCCTCCAATCTTTACATCAGGCAGAAGATACACAACAGCCAAATTGACCACAGAGCACTGCCAGCGTGTCACACTGCCGATGGCCAGATCATTACAAAAATAAAATTTCAGCTACTCAAAAGCCAGCTGATTAAAAAAGTACCATAAGCTTCCCAAAAAATGTGCTTCTTTAAAGAAGCTGCCTTCCCAATGGCTGGAGAACACTGCAAATTCATCCACGCCTATCAGAAAACAGCTTTTTACCAAGTCCCTGCCACTCCACTCCACTGATGTGTGCATTTTGTTCTATCAATGGGCCCTGACTGGATGTAATGGACATACAGTCCCCAAAACAGAGTATAATATTAATCAAGTCTGTCTTAGAAAATAAATATCTTGGATATTTTCCTGCAAAGAGAGACCAGTCTCACTGGCCAAGGTTCCATGGCACACTTGCTCTCTGCAGCGATCTAGGGCAGAATGACCCACGCTACTACATGAAAACAGAACATTTTTTAAATATAGGTTTCTTTAAAAGCAATAAATATTTTTTGATTCTTAAGTTCTTCTACTAACCATAAAGCAGGAAGGTTTGCAAGGATTAGAGGAAAGAATCTTGGACAAAGACTCCTAGTTACATAACCCTAAAGAAATAGGATTCCTAGTATTTACAGTTACGTTTCAGAAGCAGAGACTATGAATTCAGCATCATCACAGCTGCTATGTGCAGGTTTGCCAACAGTCAACACTGGCTGCATGTCAGTGCACTTGGGAAGGAAATGTGGAAAGCGCTTTTGTAGTTTCACTTATCAGCCACCCAACAGATGGCCTTGCACAAAACGACTGTGTAGAGTCCCAGTTCCTCAGAAGCAGGAAAACAAAGGGAATTTGTATTACACAGGTCCCAAAGCTGACGTCTCTCCCTGGGCTCCAGGCACGCACATTTAAGTCAGGATGAAATGCCCCGTTCTGTGGAATGGATGTCCTGGACTTAAAACTGTTGAATCTGCTGAACTCACAGACCCTGGAAATGAGCCAAAGCTTTCTATGCACTAACAGGATTGGAGACTGTAGGAAAAAGTCTGTTAGCAAGAAACTCTAACTAGGAAACTTACACCAGAGGATCCCTGGAGGAAGCATATGGCAACTTTTCACAAAGCCCCTCCACACAGAACATAGACTGAGGAAAAAGTAAGTTTCAAATACTGGAGTTTGACTTCCTGTGTCCCTATTGAAGTCTTAAATTTAAAACTGACTGTGAGCAAGAAAAGCAGTCCAGAACTATGGGGTGAAAAAGTTGAGAAAAATCAGCAGATGAGCCGTATCTGCCATTGAGAGCAATCAAAGAAAGCTCACTTGATGGAAGGAACTAGTCAACATGAGACAAAAGGCAGAGCAGGGGTGATAGAGATATTTGTTGATGTCATCTCCAGGATGCCTTGAGGAGGAAGAACTGCTGCAGCAAAACTAGGAAACAGCTTCACTGCAAAGTTTCTACAAAAGCATCAAATTCTTTGACGTTTTTCTCGTGGACTGCCAGCTTCTCTGGTAACGAGTCCTGGAAAAGTAAAGGAAGATGCAGATCAGGTCTCATTCACAGCAGACAGAAGGAAGCTTTAAACAGACTCCAGAATAAAAATTCTGAGTCCTGCAACCCCTCTCCACTACTCTGGGTTCCCCTTCCCACGTGCACAAAATCACGAGTCCTCTGGCAGCATCCAGCCAGTGACCCTGAGAAAGGCACTCTGCCCAGAGTCTGTTTGTTCTGCAGGAACAAGAGGTGCACTGGGGCCTTGCCTTGTGCAATCCCTGCCACCAGCTGCAGCACAATAACCTGCTCATGTCGCTGCCTTCATCAAGTCACTTGCAGCTCTCAGCCTTTGGTATTCATTTTTCTCCACAGTATGCCACAATGCTAGAGAGCCCAAAAGAGCACTCACCCAGACATGACTTTCACCAGTCACACCAGGTCTTTACCTCTGCTCAGGCTGCAAGATCAGGCCTGGTTTGCCACAAGTTTGACACCCCAGAGGTAGGACTAGTTTTGGGGGTTTCAATGACAGCCAGAGCAAGCACGCAGCAGCAGCTTTCAGCTTCAAGACAAACACATCAGTTTCAGAGGCATAATGAGGGACCTCCTTTGGGTCTCTCTTCTGAGAAGTACAAGACAGACATGGGAGCTGTTGGAACAGGTCCAGAGGAGAACCACAAAAATTGTGGAACACATCTCCTGTAAAGACAGGCTGAAAGAATTGGGATTGTTCAGCCTGAAGATGAGAAGGCTCTGGGGAGACCTTATTGTGGCTTTTCAGTACTAAAAGAGGGCCTTTAAGAAAGAGGGGGACAGACTTTTTAGTAGGGCCTGTTGCAACAGGACAAGGGGCTATGGTTTTAAATTAAAACAAGGTACATTTAGAGTAGATATAAGAAAGTTTTTTATGAAGGTGGTGAAAAATCTGTAACAAGTTGTCGAGAGAGGTGGTCGATGCCCTACCCCTGAAAACATTCAAGGTCAGATTGGATGGGGCTCTGAGTAACCTGGTCTAGTTGGAGATGTCCTGGTCATTGCAGGGACATTGGACTAGATGACCTTTAAGTGTCCCTTCCAACCCAAACTATTCTATGATTCTGGGAAGATATTTCTTTCAAACTAGGAGAGCATTACAAAGTGCATATGATTGCCACAAAAAGAAATTGCAGGGTTTCATACCAAATCCTCTGCCATGGACTGTGCTCCAATGTCAATGGAGAGGCTGCTGAGTTGAGGGGGGTTCTGAAATTCACGATAAAACGTCCCCAGGTCCATTGGAAGAATGTCATCCTTTGAAAATGCTGGTTTCTAGAATCAAAGATACTACTGTTTATTTCCAGAGACATTGGCTTCCCTTTTGCTATAATCTCAGGTAAAGTCATTACCTGCTATCAGTAAACATCTTGGCATTACAACCATTGCTGCAATAATGCATATTAAATAACTGCAGAACAGCCAAGATCTGTGATTGCTTGAGCAGTTGGAAAAAAGCATTTCTTTGGAAATCTGGCTCCTATAAGCATTAGAGACAGGACACCAAGCCTAGGTATTTAATTTGTAGCTATTGATTCCAAGTGTCAGTGTCTTTGCAGTTCTGGGACTGTCAAGTTCTAGTCTGGAACTGTGAATCCTGGGTCTTTCCTGCTCCCATTGAAAACTACTCTTACATCATTTGCCATTGTACCAGCACCCAAAGCCCACCTAAGATGCAGGGGTTATGTAAAAGCACTGGTGGGGGCACTTACAAAGTCAATCATAACAAAGTCATCATGGGTGTTCCCTGTGCTGCTGCCACTGGAGCCCTCCGAGTGTAAGCTGCCTTGTAGAGGAGATTCAGTTTCTGGGGAGTCAGGAGGATTGACCTGCCCAAGAAATCAAAGACGGTGAGTACTGATCTTAGGATCTTGTCTATTTGTGTACTTTGACAGTGTGGGGGCAGTTAGGAGGTTGGACAATATACATACTACAGCAGGGACAGCAAACACATGCTATTATTTGCATGTCAAGAGAGCCCAAGACTCAACACAGAAGACTTCTTGAAACCAAACAAATCTGAGTAACTACTTATTTTCTCAAAAAGCAAAGTGTATTCAAGGCAGAGGATAGCATGGATGTTTGCATAAGGGTTGCCAAGAAGATATATATACCTCTGGAAGAGGCTTACCATGGGGTCGTTATCTTCCAGCTCAACATTCTTGGGAGCAAACATTGCAAAAGGAATGTCTAAGTTGGCCATGGTCACCTGAGGAGATTCAGCAAACAGAATTTCACTAAGACGCTGTGCTTACCCAGCACAGAACAGGATATTGAACATCTGTCAGGCCAGCCAAAAATGGCCCAAGATCATGTCAGCAGTTAGGCAGGAGACTGACCACCTCATTTAAAAGGCAGAAAATAGAGATGATACTCAGCTGACCTAATGCAGATACATACCATGAGGTGGGATTGCTTATATATATCTTGTATAGTAAATGCAAGGATTAACAAACTGCTACAGATTCAAACAATTCTTCATCCATCCAAAAAGCCTAGAACGACAGCCCTAGGAACTGGGCAGATCTTTAAGCAGCCTTAGTTGAATTTAAATGCTTGCTTACTTGTGATTAACTGGCCTATTGCATGTCCCTTCAAGAAGGGAGGCTTGTTACCAGCTTCCTCAGTTTATGAACATGTTGTTGTGGCAGATCATTGTGAGACCCAAGTGGAGTATCAAGTTTTCTGTTCTCAAATAAAGCATTAGCAAAGTGGGGCAAATTCATCGGCTGTCACATCCCAAAAGGATTTTATGAAAAAAAAGCCTATAGCAAAACCTTGTAGGGAAATGCAGCAGGCAGGAATATGCACGCTCAGTTTCTGGGGTTGCCTTGGCACTGGGGTGCTTTTCGCTCCTCTGTGTAGAACAGATGGAAGAAGAAGGGTATTATTGTGCCCCCTGAGAAGATCTACTGCTTGTTACCTGGTTAATGGGTTTGTTGACAAAAGCTCCCACCTTCCGGACAAAGATGGTCTCCAAAAGGTCATGTGGGGAGCCACACTTTCCTTCGCTGCTGTTTGATACTGTTTCTGTGTCCTCACTGGGGGAGAAAAATAGTTAACTAGTGACTCGTGGCACAAACAATATAGACAAATCATATGTTTTATGAGACTCCTTCACTTTTCTTCATTTACTCCTAATACTGGAAGGACAACAGAAATCTCTGCCTTTATACCACACCTTTCTCCTCAGATGTGAGCACAAAAGGAGAGTGGACGTTGTGGAATCAGATTTTTGTTTCAAGCTAAACATAAAGTACTTAGTTGAATGAAAAATTGCTCCCAACTGAAATAGGCTTTTCTTTTTGGAGATAGACCTTTAACTTCAGAATGTGCATGTTCACAGCAATTCCTGTTCATCACCATTATTTTTCAGTAAAACAGTAGTCAACAGATCTCTCAGGAGGTGAAGGCAAGAACCAGAATTGTATCTGTCACAATGCAGTAAATCACAACAGCCCCTCCCAGTATGATTAACTCACTGCATGGCTATTATTTACTTCTATGATCTATTCAGGGTTTTTTTGTTTGTTTTTTCTTCCTACCACAGGTATTAGAACTTTAAAACAAAAAAATGGTTTAGTCTCATGGAAAGAGAATTACTTAGATAGCACACCCAGGGAAGTGCTAGTGCAACTGAGCTTTGTTTTCCTCATGGCAAAATCTCTGCTTAAGCTATGTGACTCAGAACTATGTGACCACAAGAGAGACTTCACAAGAAATAAATATGGTGACCAAGGATTTAATTAGTTGAGAGGGAGGTGATCTAGAACAATTTGAGGTTGCATTGTTTCTGCCTAAAGTTTCTTAATAAAATGGTGAACAGATCTGTGCTAACTGGTTTTGGTAACAATGCACATTAAGTCTCTGGAGAATTTAAGACTCATTTGTGAACTTACTTCATCCTGTTTTACGATCAGCAAAACCAGCAGAGAGATTAAAAAAAAAAAGATAAAATAGATAATAAAGTTGACGTAACAGAAGGATGTTACATTGACTAACAGGTTTAAATAGACAGGCAAGATCACTGTTTGGAGAAAGGCTGAAAAAGCCCCAGTCAGAGAAAGCTGTAAGTTGTTTGGGGGGATGAAAAGACAGTAGTTATGCTACAAAAAATAGATAAAAAAGGGAAAACAAGATGATTTATCCTAACAGGATTATAAATGGGCTAGCACAAGCACGGGATCATCTAAAACCAACCTACCTACTAGAAGGAGTAGCTGCTGAGTAGTGGACTCCATCCAGTGGGGTGCACATCCTCTCTTGGTCAGCTTGAGTGCCATGTGCTGGCTGGCTAGGAACTGGGGGAACTCCCCCCTCTTTGCCTGGGCCAATCAACTGAGATGGAGAGGAACAGTTGAGTTAGAGATCTCAAAATCAAACCAATACCACAGTGCAATACAAAGCAGATTCCATCGTACTGGGCCTAAGTTGTGGAGGTTTTGGCATATGACTGGGCTCTAGCCCCTGTAAGGCTGAGAGAGCTGTCAAGCAGAAGGTGATCCCCACAATACAAACCCTTTCTTTATTCCCTTTTATTCTCCACTTCTGGCCTTTTTACACTGCAGAGCTCCTCTGCTTCAAGGAGAAGAGTGGTAGAAAAAAAATTACATCCTCTTGCTACAAGCCCGTGGCTCCTTACAGCTTTCTGAGGAGGGGAAGTGGAGAGGGAGGTGCTGATCTCTTCTCCCTTGGCTCCAGTGACAGGACACAAGGGAATGGTTTGAAGATGAACCAGGGGGAGGTTAGATAGGACATTAGGAAGCATTTCTTTACTGAGAGGGTGGTCAAAACATTGCAACAGGCTTCCTGGAGAGGTGGTCGATGCCCCAGGCTGTCAGTGTTTAAGAGGCATTTGGACAATGCCCTTAATACCAGGCTTTAACTTGGTCAGCCCTGAACTGGTCGGGCAGTTGGACTGGAAGGTCATTGTACGACCATTCCAAATGAAACTATTCTATTATCATTGTGTCAGAAAAACTCTGGTGTAGCAGCAACATCACAGGCAGAAAAAGACTTCTGTCAACTTTGCTTATTTGTCTGAGCAACAAATATAAATATGCCTATATGGACTATCAGTGTATCCTATGTCTAGACTATGGAACAGTGCTTGGACAGTACAAGGACAGCAGCTCTCTAAGACAGGCAAAGTTTAGAATCAGTGACTTGGTGGTGCAGGCAAACAGGTGTGGTGCCTGCTCTCTTTGTGTAGTTTTTCCACATGACTCCTACCCCAGTAAACTCGAGGACGCTGAGGAACCAATTCCCACGTCTTGCGGAAGTTGTGCTTTCGCTGTATTTACCTTACATTGTTTTCATTCCTGACAGACAGGACACCACTGCATGCACTAGTTTCAGTGGCTCTCTGAGGTGACACAAACGGCTGCAATACCAGCCACACTTGTTCTACTTTCTACAAGTACCTGGTGAGGGTGTGCAGCATTCAAGCCACCAGCAAAGAGTACAGGATACCCCATGTCAGGTGATCCAACTCCCAGGGCAGCAGGCTGATAGGAAAGACGAGAGCTGGAAAGCTAAGAAAGAAGAAAAAAAACAAGAAGGGCAAAGGGAGAGGAGAGAGGAAGGGGAAGGGGAATGCCCCACAGTCTGAATAATCACCAGTCACTGAAGAATAGGAAAGTCAGAGGAACAGCAAATCAGGCTGGCAGAAGGATGTTAGATTGGAATCAATAATGAAGATTGTTCCTCCAAAAAGTTCTTATTGCTAAGAGGACTACGTGCTAGTAGTCCAGGGGATTCAGTCTGGACCTTGACAGGAAAATAAGACTGGCTTCCTACACACAGAGGAGGAGGCTGTGCAAGGTATGACTGACATCCAGTCCCAGGGAAGCTCTGCTATACAGGCCTGTTTCAGATACTGGAAAAAGCATGAAGGCCATCATCAACTTACTAAAAAGGCTAATACTTTTTCCTCCCAAAGCAACTACATTATCAACTGTTTAACCTCCTCCCACAGCACAATAAAACCAGCTGATATTCCAGGCCTGTTCAAATAGCCTCAGCAAAAGACTACAAAGTCCCATAAACGTGCAGGGTGAAGAGAATTGGGAAGCTAACTCTTACAAGATTGCTTTAGGAATGAAGTGTTGGAACCAGTGCAACCCAGGAGAAATTCCTTACACACTCCAGGTAGAAATCTACCCAGTCAGGTTAAATAAAACCTTCCTGCTCTGGCTTGCTTGATCTCAAGAGGAGCACTTCTTCCAGAGCTCAGAGGGAGCTCCAGCAGCACCAAGGCTGTCATCATTTACAGGGATCACAATGAGTAACACCACTTTTATTCACATGGGGCTGGTTAAGCTGAGTGGAGCACTAATGACTGTACAGGTTTAAGGGACACACTGACTGTTAACAGAAAACACTCAGAACTGTGCCTGACTAATTGTGTCTTTCACTAACAATCCTTGACAGCTGTTGTGTTTTTAGGGGTGCTTACCCTGTCTCTGGGAGACCTTCATCTGCAAAGGCATTTAAGAAGCCAGTCTCAATAATATACCTAGCCCATTGTGGGTTCACCAGTCTTCCCATGCACAAGAAATATTCCACATTGTCAAATCTGTACTCTCTTGTACTTGTTTTGTCATGCCAGAACTCTATTCTGGCCATGTGTAGCATATTCTATTGACAACTCACTTGATGTGAAAAGGCCAGTCCCATCACTGGGACCTTCAAGGTGTCCGTCACCACAGGAGGAGGGGTCTGAAAATGTGCCTTTGTGACAGTAAAAACACACTGTGCACAGACACAGACAAACAGAGGAAACAAGGAAAAGAGAGAGAGTGAGAAGGGGGAGAGAGAAAGAGAGAGAAAAGGACTTCAGAGAAGAACTATGAAGAGTTGGATGAACTGAATGCTAGTCAAGAGGTTTTGGCTGCAGCAGTCACACCTATACCTAGAGCAGAAGTCTCAGGATTGCCAGAAACACATTAATTTTGTAAAGAATTGACTATTTTCCAAACTGAATGAACCACTGACAACAGGTAATATTTTAGTGAACCCTAACAGAAAGTAACTGCCAGAGACTCCGTTACACAGCTAATTATAATTGGTACCAGTCAATTAGCAAGGAGAAGGCTGAGCAGATGCCAGAAAAAGTGATTTTTTTTTTTTAATTCACAAATTATATCTCAATACTCTCTATCCATCCATACTCCTTATCCTCCAGCTTTCCGAGGGATCATATCTTGGCAGGTCTGTGCTGGACCCTTGGAATAAGGGAGACCCAGACTACAGTGTAATTCAAACACACTGATGTGAAGAGAGAACTCTATCAACGGAAGCAAAGCTCTAGAAGTAAACAGTCTCACAGGTACTAATGCAAAAAGGGCAAGACAAACCCAGTTCAGTCCCATACCTCCTCCCAGTTATTTCCAGGTATTATTCATGCCCAGACTTTCCTGAAATTTGGGCTACTTCACAACACACACACACACAGACACGCTAAGCAAGCTCACAGCAAGAAGGAACCAAGTACTCACTTGTATCATGCAGGTTAGGTCTCACTTTTACTGAGAAGGGAGGTAGAGATTTGAACAATTTGCCTAGAATTTTTGCCACACAGTTCTCAGTATTTTCCTACACATTAAGTTGTATATAGAAAGCTGGAGAAAGAAATTAACATCCTTTTTCCTTCTAATTTATTTTAAAATCCACTCTGCCAAGACAGCCTTACAATTCTAACTGTGGTAACAAAGACTGGCAGTTTCTTTATAAATAAGGGCACAGCATCTGGTAACTATGAGCCCCAGGAAAAGCAAGATTGCAGACTCATACTTAATGTGAATCCTCAAGGTTCATGTGGTTTTATAAAGCTTTTCCCCCTCAATCACAGCAAAGCTTCATGACCTCTGGGGAAATGTCAACTTCAATGTAGTTACATACACCATTACTGTTAAGTAACACTGGCACAAGCAAGCCAGTGAAAATTTCCTTATGAAACCTTTTGTATTTAACTCATTTTATGAAAATGCAGGACACAACTCAGTCCCACAAACTCATTTCCTGAACTGTGTATTGCAGAAAAAGCTTTATTTCATCAGACTTACCATGAGTGCTGGCTAATTAGTTCAGCATTGCCTGATGCCCTGTCACCCGAAATCCACTTGGCACAAAAATGCTTCCTAAGAAAAGCTCATTTCTAGCTCATTCATACAGCAGAATACATTCTTCTAAATCAGGCACATGAATTCCTCTGAAGCAGCAGAAAGACCCATAGCAAATTCTTTCAGTGTGGAAAAGCATTCCAATTGTATTTCATTCTATGTTTCACATCAACAGCAAAAGAGATTCAGAGTCTTTAGATTGTCTTTAAAGATCAGTAGAGCCATCTGCTTGGCTGGACAACAAGGCAGGGCATTCCTGAATATTTAAAGTGATAGACCAACTGCAACTCTGGCCAAGTCTTCAAAATACAGAAGTGTGGAGTCAGATATCTAGGACAGAACTTGGGAGTTTCTGGTTTTTGATATTCACAAGGAAATCACCATCTATTTATTTTAAAACTGAAACTTAAATGAAATTCACATGGGTAGGTGGAATTATACACTATTAAATTCCCAGTTCAATACTATGACCCAATTTTTTTTTTTGCTGGTACTTAATTCCTGCTGCCCCAACTAGTTTTAGATGGTCCTACAAATACAGCTTTTGTCCTTTTTTATGTCTTTCTCCAGCATTTTCCTGGTGTTTCAGTGTTTCTTTCTCAGTGTCAGTCTGTTACCTCCAATTAGGCTGTCTGGCATCAATGTCTTGGATTCCTCTTCTTGCAATATCAGTATGTCAATGTGTAAGTACACTGCTATCCCTCTTCAAGCACATCTCAGCCCAGCTACAGGAGTAGGATCTTTTAATCTTTCCCAGTAATTCAGTCTTTCTAATCCCCTAGAATTATGCTGAAATTAGTATCTAACTAGGTTTTACTCAGAGCATAACGACATAAATAAGCCACACATTAAATTTTAATCAACAGGAGGAGGCTGCCTGTTTGCACAATAGCTAATGTAGGAATATGCACACTATCCTAACAGCAATTGCTCTATCTAGAATTAAAAGAAGCCTGGTTTCTCTTACCTGAGATGGGGGAGAGGTGGAAAAAGATGTGGTACACACTTCTTGGGAATCTTCTACTGAGGGGTATACTGCACCATTGTCCTCACCAGCTCTAAAGCGGCAAGAAAGAAAAAGTTTTCTAATGGGAAATATTCCTTGAAACAAACAAATAGCAAAATACACTGGGACAAACACTGCAGGGAGGTTGAGAGTATTTGGGTGGAGTTGAAAGGAGAATTATGAAGGGCTCTCATCTACTTGGCAGCACTGAGGAAAACACGGTATGAAAACTTCAGTTTTCCTCAGGTGTTCATGTTCCATCCCCACCAGAGGCATTTCAAACTAATGCTTTTGTTATACCAGCTGATGTTCCTGGCTTTGGTGTTTACACAACCATTGTCAAACACCACCACTGGTCCCAGTTTGAATGCCCTCACATGCATTTTAGAGAAGACAATGATCTTCCTCCAGTGGAAGTATCTGGAGATACGTGCACCTGGACACAGTTCTACAGCAGGATTAACCATTGCACTTTCAAATTCCCAAAGACAGCCAAGATTAAACATTCTTTGTGTTCAAGTGCTTCTGTAAGGAATTTGGGAAAATACTGGGGCTTTCTGCACTCAGTCTTCTAGATATGAGGAGGAAAATGTCACCCTTCATCACATGCTCAATACGACTGACACTAATCTTCCAGCGTCCCTTCCTATGCAGTCAGCAAATAGTGGAAAAGGCTCTGTATTTGGGCATAATTGATGCCTTCACCATGGCCCATGACTTCAACTCAGTATTTCCTCACCTGTAATTGCAGGGATGCATGGGTGAAGAGCTGGGATAGGGACGGTCCACAAAGTGATCAATTATAATCCCCATGATAGGAGGGGTCCTCTCAAACTGCCTGCAAGGCAACAAGCAATGGTATTATTGGCTTTTTCTCTCTGCTCTCTTCCCAATTTATGGTGCCCTCACAGAAAAGCCTTGTGTCTATTAATGGGACCAGAACATCTCTACAATTCAGTCCTGCCACTCCAGGCATGCATCAACAATTTGGAGTTCTAGAGTCTGGCTCAGGGCTNTGATTATCAGTTTCACTTATTATTTGTGTGCCGCACTTTCCCATTGTGAGGTTACATTAATTTATTTCTATAGTGTTTCCATTATCCCTTGCAATCCGATGTCCAAACACACATATAGAACCTGTAACAAAGTAGCAGCACTAGGCTGCCTTGCTGGTAATCTTCAACTGCAAGATCTTACGATGTTGCTTCCTATCTTGGGTCTAAAATATTGCTCTGAAGTGCTTCTTGTTCCTTAGTAGAT
>WEIV01022302.1:434454-445016 GCA_013390005.1 Calyptomena viridis
GCATTTCAAACTAATGCTTTTGTTATACCAGCTGATGTTCCTGGCTTTGGTGTTTACACAACCATTGTCAAACACCACCACTGGTCCCAGTTTGAATGCCCTCACATGCATTTTAGAGAAGACAATGATCTTCCTCCAGTGGAAGTATCTGGAGATACGTGCACCTGGACACAGTTCTACAGCAGGATTAACCATTGCACTTTCAAATTCCCAAAGACAGCCAAGATTAAACATTCTTTGTGTTCAAGTGCTTCTGTAAGGAATTTGGGAAAATACTGGGGCTTTCTGCACTCAGTCTTCTAGATATGAGGAGGAAAATGTCACCCTTCATCACATGCTCAATACGACTGACACTAATCTTCCAGCGTCCCTTCCTATGCAGTCAGCAAATAGTGGAAAAGGCTCTGTATTTGGGCATAATTGATGCCTTCACCATGGCCCATGACTTCAACTTAGTATTTCCTCACCTGTAATTGCAGGGATGCATGGGTGAAGAGCTGGGATAGGGACGGTCCACAAAGTGATCAATTATAATCCCCATGATAGGAGGGGTCCTCTCAAACTGCCTGCAAGGCAACAAGCAATGGTATTATTGGCTTTTTCTCTCTACTCTCTTCCCAATTTATGGTGCCCTCACAGAAAAGCCTTGTGTCTATTAATGGGACCAGAACATCTCTACAATTCAGTCCTGCCACTCCAGGCATGCATCAACAATTTGGAGTTCTAGAGTCTGGCTCAGGGCTACCCAAATACTCCCCTTGCTGCAAGACTTAAGCATGAGAGAGAGTATTCTCCATGAAGGAGAATCTCAGCAGGAAAGGATAAGCAGAAGGGAAAGATTTAGTGGCTCAGAATATGAGGGGTTTAATAGCACATTATTGTAAAACAGTTTCTGGCACGATCACATTTTCTTACCTGGTTGACATGAAAGCAAGGTTGATTCTGTAGGCACAAGACAAAGTGATGGTGCCCACTGGGGTACCCACTGTTCCAACACGGACTGTCTGGAAACCTGTAAGGTTAAGGAATGATTATCAGTTTCACTTATTATTTATNTGCATTCTTATTTCAGTTCTGGATTTCCAGAGTCAAAATGGAAATCACCCTAGACTTTGTCCAATTACCATTATATTGTCACTTTATGACAGAGGTCTTCACTGGCAGATCCAGATAAAAAGCACATGTAAGCCTCACACCTTCCTTATGGCACTCAAGAATAGTAATAAAAGGCTGGTCAGCATGAAAAACAGTTTTGCTCTAGTTTATGTGTTGTCTAATCATACCTTCTCCCAAGCCACTCAGTTGCACTTCACCAAAATATATCCTAAAGGAAAAGGAAAAAGAAAAGCTATTAGGTCCATTGAGGACATAATGCTATACATATCCTTGTTTAATTTTATGAGTTGAAAGGCTGGAACTACTTTTCCTCTTCAGAAAAAAAAAAAAAAAAGAAAAACCACGAAAGAAATGCACTAGAAAGCCCATCTCAAAATAGCCTTCCAGCTACTTCAGAGGAAGGCACATCATGTAACAAACAAGGAAAAGAAAATGGTAGTCAAATCAGAAATTTCAAGTTTTTTAAGCTTCTGTGTAAGTCTACAGTTCAGAGCAAAAACGTGAAATGATATAAATTTCACAGAGAGGTCCGAGTGTAAAAGCTGATGCTCATCACACAACATAAAAGATTAACTGCACTGTAAAGAGATTTAGAGTCATCTAAATTAGCTATGCACACATGTCAAAGACTTTTCTTACAGCCAAAAACAATGTCTGGAAGATAATAACCATGAGCCACAAGCCAGTCAGACCTCAGACTAAACAGAGTTGAACCCAGTATTTGGATGAGTAAACTGCAAGAACTACAGGAAGAGGAGCCGAAGATGCATCCTTAAAATGGAGTAGCAGGGCAAAAGTACACCTTGCAGGTATGTGCAACACAGACAGGCATTTATCAAACACAGACCAGACACCAAGCAACTGGGTGCTAATAAGCATTTTAACCAGTGCTTGCATGTAGAATTATTTTCATTCTTCCCAACATGGTAGGGGAGTAACACTTCAAAGCCTGCACTTAGTTTTTCTTTCAATGGCTCCAGTGGAGGGTATAAGGTGATACATAGCCCAAAGTTTTCTTCTGTCACCCACCAGCAGCAGTTACATCCAAATATTAAAATCAAAGTATTACTCATCCCTTTTTAACCACATTTTCAGCCACACTGTGCAAGTCTAGAGTTTCTGCTGTTTGTATTTCAAATGGTAAATTTCTGCTTTACCTGTACAATATTACATATTCATGGCCTTGTTTCCTTGAGAGTCTGTAGGCTGGAGTTACCCTGGTTATAGCAAGCAAAGACTTCAGCAACAGAGACAGCCTGTTGTATACAGTGTATGAAACTTTGATTTCTTTGTCACACCTATAGAACATAAAAGAAAAAATTAGTCTTTTTCCCCAATCTAAATTGCTTGGTTTTGTTCGCTTTGGGGGTTGGTTTGTTTTGATTTGTGGTTGGGTTTTGCTTATTTGATTTTAAATAAAAATTAGTCTGGGCCAGTTGTTTAATGTCAGTTTTATTGCCAAAACAGTAAAATAAAGCCCCAGTGTGGCTACCTGTATTGACCAACCACCTAAGAGCCCTACTTCAACCTAGTCACCTGTTGTAGAAGTAATTGCTGAAAAATGCCATGCAGTCTTCTACTGAACAGAAACATCTTTTCAGTATTAAAAGCATTTGTCACTACTGAGTACATGAATTCTTGTATCTGAGAAACCATACTAGTTGTAATGGAAGAATGAAAAAGGAATAAAATTACTTGTACACTTTCTTGACATCAATATTAAACCAGTTTGACTGCTGTACTAGATAAAGGGGAGTTCCTTCTGAAGTGTGCCTGGCCACACAGGCAATATGTGCTCACTGATCACCATGAATTAGCCACATTTCCCATTTTCATCAGCTAAAAACAAACACACACAAACAATGTGTGAAGAATGCACTTACTTTTCATTCATTTCTAGACACCAAATTTCCAGCTCCATGGAGTCCCCCTGGATTAGAGAAAGGATGGCAAACAAAAGGCTCATTTCAGAACACAAACTTTTTCACATGTCATTAATGATTAGCAACAGCCACACCTCTCAATGAAGATTTGTCTCTTGGCTCCCACTTTCTTGAAATGGAATGATAGAGAAGGTGCACTGGAAGTCTCACTGCAGAATTACATTGAAATGAAAAAAAAAAAACAACCAACCCACAAACAAAAAAGGGCATCTATTTTGACTCAGTTCTCACCTCTGAGGTTTTGAGAGAAATCTCCACACACATAGACCGTCCAACAGCAGGTAGCTGTCCTGCCAAGGCTTTCTTTGCTTCATGAGTAACCTCTGGTATATCTTTGATTGCCAAATTGAACTGCAGAGTGAAAGAGATGATTCAGTTTTTTTATTTCTTTGAAAAACTCCCCAATGGTACACTGCAGACAGGCTCATAGACCCATATATAACATACTAGGTCAGTCTCCACTGAAATATTTATGAAACAGTAAATTCCCAGCTGGGTGCAGGCTTTTTATATTTGGAAATATTTCCTTGGCTGCTAATTCAATTGTTTTTCTTGATCCTGTCATAAAAACTTCACTCCTTTTCCCTCACTTGAGTCCTATCTTCACCCACAAAGTATCTTGAGTCTTTTCAATTTGACTAAAGCCCATTATTACAAAGTCCTGAATTGAAGAGTTGCAAACTTCTGACAGAAAATAACTCCCCACCTGGCCCCCAGCAGATGCTGGAAACACGCCTTAGCTGGCAGGAGATGCTGAGAGGCATAATTTGTCTCTCCTTTAATCTGCCCTTAAGAGCCCAGAGGGATTTGTTGCATATGAACAACAACCAAAAACCCCCCTCACACCACCAATGAATATAACTGAATACAGTAGCTATTCTCTGAATAGTTATTGTAGTCTGCACAAGACTGTCACAGTCACATGGTCTTCTCGCCACACACACACAGAGTTATGGAGTTGCTTTAAAAAACATGACTTTACCCAGTCAGAACCTGTTGGGGAGGATGATGATCGGGTACAGATTTTCTCTCCAAGTCGGGCCTGGACAATTACTTGTACTGTCTGGAATAGAAAGGAAAAGATACACACATGTTTTGTGCTCTCCAGAGCCCTCAGTTCGGAATCTGAGCTAAACAAGTTTCAAAAAAACCCCCAAAAAACCCAAAAGGGCTGACCAGCATGAAGAGAAGTAGAGTTTTCTACACTGATCTTCAAGTCTAATCAATTTAAATTATTACATATAAAAGGCAAATGTATTTCAGAGAGAAAGCCATTTTAGGTTGGTCTTTCCCTGTAATAACATGAGTTGACAAAGTGAATTTTGCAATCAGGAGTTGCAGTTTTCGATAATACTGAAACAAAATTTACCACTATATCCTGAACCCAGACAATTAAATGAAAATCAAGTGAATCTGTACATTCTATACCAAAGCCATTGTCAGAACATCTACTTGCATCTATGTACCAAGTGAGGCCAAATTTTATAGTTATGTATCAACATAATTCAAAAGAACATTCTGGTATTATTGTTCTTGCAATGTAAAAACTGAGATACACTGAAAAGAAAGAGTGGAGTCCAGCAGAAGGTACCACCTAAAACTTGGACAGTTTGTTGTGTTAATAGAAACCCAAAGCTGACAGAGGTGTGAAGTGCTTACAACTGATTCTAAAGCAGGACACTTCTGGGGGATGAAAGAGAATTTGAAGGTAGAAAAAAGGGGAAAAGATGTTTTATAGTTACTCTCATGAACCTCCTAAATTTGTCATCACCTTTTCTTCGTCTTCAGCAAAACAAAAGAAGAAACCTGAGCCCTAACCTTGTTTTTCCAGTCACAGCAAGTATGTTGTTTTTTTTCTTAAAAAAGAAGAGGCATTTGTCCAAAGAGAGAAGTTACCTTTAAAGCAAAAAATTTGATGAACTTGTCCAGGTCCTTCCTGTCCTGGGAACTGAGATCAGTGTCCATTGCATATGGCAATCTGAAATATAGCACAGGTCTGCGAATGAAGTCTTCCTTCAGCTTTCTGTTTAGATTTGAAAATATTTTTGCCATTAGAGGCCACCTTAAAGGAAATTATAAGCATCAAAGCCCTCTACCTGTCAAAGTCCTAGCATGCTAAGAGCTTTGGAGTGTGAGGTATAAACATGCACGAATAGTTTATCCTGTCGGTGCACAGACAAAAATAATGAAAAAAACAAAGGGAGTTCAGAATTAAAACTTGCTACGAGTCTCTAATTTTGCTACCTTAATTAAAAAAAGAAAAACCAACAACAAAACCCCCAAACAATCCAAAGAAAACAAAGAACCCCCCCCAAACACTCCTACACTGACTGGACTATATTCCAAGCTATCCAGTAGACATGGCAGTCTCTGCTTCAAAAATAATGTAACTTCAGCTATCAGCATCAATCAAAACAAAGCCGAATTGTTTTCTTGAATCTGAAATTCTAAAAATGGTATTTCAGTGGTATTTCAGCAGATACTGAAATCTATATAATAAACTACTGCTGGAGCAGGCTATACTGCTTCTTTACTTCCAACAAACGGTGCTTCCAGTAAAACTGTAGAGCTACACCTACAATCAACTGAAAAGACACAGTTTTACCAAGGAATGAACCAAAGTCCTCTGTTCATTTCTCTTGAAAGCTCTGATAACAAATACTGAGCTCTCACACTCACACTGGCTTGTTTTTCCAAATACAATTGTTTCTAGCAAGACAATGAACTCGCACAGTGTCTGAAGCAAGGCAGGGCAAGGCACTAATCCGATTTCTGCCACCATCATGTCACATGGCCTGGGACAAATCACAATTTCTCTGTCTCTGTTTCTCCACATGTAAGTTAATAATCATATAGAGACCATGGGGAGGAATGCCTTAATTAGCAGCATTAATTGTACTTTTTGCTCATAAGCCTTCAAAGTATTAATTCACTCTTAGTCCCTGTTGCTGTTTCGAGACAGCTAATCAGCCTGAAGCAGCTTGTCAAACATCACGTATTTAGGGAACATGCCTCTCACCACAGAAACATTGGTGATCTAAGGTCAGGGGGCACGAGCAGCTGCTGTGCACCTTACTCAAGTGTTCAATCCTTAGGCAAGGACTGAACTTGCAGCAAGGTATGCTATTTATACAAATTAAAGCCTAGCATGACAGAGGGGGTAATGGCCCTATTCACATAGACAATATATTATCTTTAATGACCACACATATGCAGGACTTGTATTTAGAGTATCTCAATAGCAGTAAAGGCCTAATGCTTCAGGAGCATCATCCAAGACAGGCTGCTAGATAAGAGTACTGCCATTTACAGAGCGTTTTATAACGAGCAGTGCTGCTTTTTGAATGATTCTATAAAAAGAAAGCTGGACATATAATACTGTTGGAAGCTCCTAGGCTACATTCATACTTCATCTTCTAGTGCTGTGCTGTCCTCACTACAAATTATAAATTAAATGAGAACTAACAACACAAGCCATTCAATATCAGATGCATTATCAAATTATCCTTTGGATATTTTAACCTCCTCACCAAAACCAATATACTTTCTTGCCCTGCCTTTGCCTCCAGTAGACTGAGATTACAGACCTCTTCTGCTTTGGTGGAGTGCAAAAGGAAATCAGAACTTAAAGCACTAGATGTTCAATGATGCAGCACTCTAAATTAAAAGAAATATAATCCTTTAGTATAGACACTCCCCACTACAAAAAAAAAAAAAAAAAACAAACCAAAAAACAGGCAAGAACGACCTATTACTGTTCTTTTGACTCATTAAGTAAAGAAATATAAGGGCTGAGGAGATCTCAGCACTACAACAAAACCTGGCTCATACAAGTGATAAAATACTACATTAAAAACTACTTTTTTTTCTCAGCAAAGAGAATGATGACATTAAAACAGCAAGAGAACTCCAACTAGTTTTTAATGTGAAAAGAAGTGAGAAGGCATTCCTATGTGACCCCTGAAGAAAGGCAATAAAGTATACATCCTGATATTGTGGGAAAGCTGTCAAATGAAGCAGCCACATTTGCCTTGCGGGGTTGGAAAAATTTTGGTATCAGCTTTGCAAGACACTTGGAAAATAATGGAAGGCATTAGGCTCACTGATCTGTTACGAAAGGAAACAAAGATGATCATCTCCATGACCCTCTGTGAAATACTGGAATTAGTTCTAATGACCATGTACCCAAATATCTCCAGAGGAGAGACACAGCCACCAGGGGCATGTCTTAAACTGAGGTTTTGAAGAATGGCAGACTCATGGTTCTGCCCTGCTGCAGCAGAATTTGAATTCTTGCTGCAAGATCTCAAACTATTTGTAACATTCATGGAACATTTGGAGATTCATACTGTTATCTCTGAAGCTCCATGACTGACTCACCAGAGCTTGAAGTAGAGCAGAAAGTATTGCTCAAGGTTTCCTGTCAGGAGTCTGTAATTTCAGGGGGAAAACAGGACTTTGGAGCTCAGCTCCTGAAATGTGTAAATTCTGTCATCTGACGACCACCTTCTGTCCATTTTTGTAGGAAGGACTTCTGGTGATTGCCTGAGACCTGCTAAGGCTTAGGACAGTGTTCACCTTTAGAATCCCTTTTGGTAGGAGTCAGGATGGAGCTAAAATTACAACATTTATTTACAAAAGTTCATTGGTACTCTCAGGTTAGCTGCCACAGCTGACCTGAACAGGAAGAAAACTCCGTCAACTTAGTTCCACCAAACTCATTCAACCTCTCAGGAGCTGTAGAGAGGAGAGCTGTAGAGCTGTAGGAGCTGCAACACCAGCATGGCTCCTTGTTAAGTGCCACTACCCAGGCATATGCTCAGCTCAAGGAAAATGATGGCTAATTTTACAGTGAATAACAACTAGAAGGAAATAACCTTTGGTTTAGGATAGAAACCTACAGGTGACTGATTTCTTGTCACCCAAGTAATCCCTTAAGAAACCTGATGTATTCATAGGTACAAACAAGCATCTTGTCCACTTGGCTTTTTACTTTGTCTCACTCTTCCTGCAACATCCATTTTTATACTACTGCTTTTATTTATATGCCTTTGTCTTCACCTGGCTGTGAACAGAAACGTCAGAGACAGATGTTTAAAGGAGAGCTGCCACACGTGGTTCTTTTGACTTAAAGCCTTATTCTTTCTCACAAGGTTGAGGTAGAGTTTATCCTACAGTTTAACACCTAATCATTGTGCCCTTTACGCTCTACTGCTATTTATGCTCTTTCTCCGAGGAGAAGGACACATCAGCATAAGCTGGTGGCGCTGTTCGCATGATGCAACGAGCTGCAAGAGCCCTGCCCTGCCTCCCTTGGTACATCCCAGAGGAACTCCAGTGACCGGCGTGCCGGGCTCCACCCGGAGAGCCGCGCTGCAGCCGGCAGGTGCCTGTAACCCGGGCCACCACAGGTGCACGGGAACACCTGGGAGCGCTGTGCCATCGCACTGTGTGGTTCGCACATGGAAATTCAGCGTGTACAGCTGCCTCGCACAGACATAAACAGGAAAGGAGCAGAAGCACCTAACACGTACCGGGCATTATTAAAGCTGCTGGGGAAAGCACACACAGCCTGCTTCCATCATCGTCTACATTTCTCTCTGAGCCACAGCTGCTAAAACTTAAAGTCATTCAGCTTTCTTTTCAAACGGATATTTACCAATGCAAAGTAATCACTCACCGTTCACATCCCAGAGCGAAATTAAAAAGACCAGAGGGAAGAAACCAGAGTAGGTGTTGCTGTAAGGAGAGGGCTGTGGACAGCTCTCATCCCAGATATTCATTCCCCGTTACATGACTGTGCCCTCCCAGATCAGGCTCCTTGCTCCTACCACTCTTCCAGAACTTCCTTGTTAATACAAGACCCAGATCCAATCTCCAAGGATGTCCTACGAGAAGCTCAGAAAAGCTCGTTGAATCATGCAGATAAACAAGAAGCACATGGAAGTCTTTGAAGTTTTTAATAGAGTGCCTTTGATAAATAGGCTTGATGGCCAAGAAAGCTTTCCTAGAATCACCCTCTTCAATGACCAAAAAGCTTCACTCCAAGCAGGTATTTCGAGCACATTAATAAGCAATTATGAAAAGATTTCCATAAAGACAGTGCTCTGTTTCCAAGCTGGGCCTAAAAGTCAAATTCCATTATCCAACAATTACTTAAAATTAATTTCCATTTTGCCTTCTTAGGAGGTTAGTCACAAACCTGGGGAGAGGGAGGGAACAGTTCTAAATTTTAAGGTGTGACACTAATTTTTTAAAGTTTATGGATTTTTTTTAAAGAAGTTATTAGAGTAGACTCTAGCAGAAAAACTATTTCACATAGTATAAACACTCTTATGAAAGCAAAGGCTCGTAGCATGCCTAAGTTTTGACTGATAAAGAGGTAATTTTTCCTCCTGATCAGGAGACAGATTTACTTTATAACCAACAAATGATTCTGCAGCTTAGTAAACATTTTACTAAAGCCAGCACTGCCAGCTCCACTGACTTAGAAAAAAAATTAATTCCTGTTGACTGGCAGTTACATCCTGTGTGTCCCTAAGGTCTAAAAATGGTATCAGTTCAAAGGTCCATCCTCCCATTTTGTTTGTCAAGCCAAAGTACACAGACTAAACCAGAACATGCTTCTACATACCCTGTACTACAACCACCAACATAATCACCACCTCTCAACTTTTGTACATTTTCAGAAAAGTTAAGATTATACAATACCATTTAAGCAAAATAAAGTGACCCTGTATGACCCAGACACCTAAATATAGCCTGGTTCATCTGAATTACTTGTTTTTTGCCACAAGGAGGGGTCCACCAGGTCAGGCCACTCCTGCAATAATTTGGAGATGCTCTAAACCTCATTTGCATGGCCAAGTAATTTTCAGCTAAGGCAGTAATTTACCATGTTTTTCCCCCTTGCTATGTGCCTAGTCACACCGCTCTTGACATTTGTAAGTAGGCAGCTTGAAGGCTTAGTCCAAAGAGTCCCTTTTCTACCTGTTCACTGACATGGCAGGTGTCTCTACTCTCACTGAATCCATGGGAATGATTCTAGCGGTGCCCCTTATAAGAACCACAGCTCCAACAGGAGAGAAAAATACAATGACTTGTAAACGTCTGATCTTTCCTAACATACAGCAAACTTCTTGTTGCAGGAAAACTACACAAAGGAGCGTAGGGTCTCACGTTCCACTATTTCCAACGAGCTCTGAAACATTTTGATTTTAAAAGACACCACTTGTAGAGACTCCAGCGAGCCATATCCTTCCCATTCTCCACTGACAGCCGCCAGCCGTTAGGAAAACGAAGCCCAGCCGACCCGCGGCTGTCGGGAACCGACCTCCGCGAGCAGCGAAGCCGAAGTAAAACGGGGACACGAAGCGGCAGCCAAAGACTTACGCCCACGTCGCGACCCCCTGCCCTCGAAGGGCCGCCCGGAGCTCCCGGTCCCCCCCGGCCCGGGCCCCGCGGTACCTGCGCGGGGCCGGCAGTGCTGGCGGCGCGGGGGCT
>WEIV01022302.1:445166-485293 GCA_013390005.1 Calyptomena viridis
CGGGCTGCCCGGGGCCCGTGTCCGCCCCTCCTGCGCGGCCGGGACTGGGGGCGGCTCCAGCCCCCCGCCACGAGAGGTAAATTCCTGTCAGCGCCAGGAGTTGTCGGCTCCGCGATGAGCCCACCTGCTGCGCCCCCCGTGTTTTTAAAAGCAGATACAATGAAGTAAAAAGATGTGCTGGATGGTCAGAGTAAACGGAGAATGGTAACTGAGGTCGCCAGTAACAACTGTTCTGAGTCTCCTTCCCCTTTGCTTTTTGCAGGCGAAGCCCCTGTCACGGAGGAGCCCCAAGGGACCCCGTGGTGGTCAGCCATGGCTGTACCTTCTAATGGTCTTGACTGCGACCTCTTGCTCTATGGCCGCGGACACAGGACTTTGGATCGCTTCAAGCTGGAGGATGTCACGGATGAGTATCTAGTATCCACGTACGGCTTTCCCCGACAGTTCATTTACTACCTGGTGGATCTCCTGGGAGCCACTCTCTCACGCCCCACACAGCGGTCCAGGGCCATCAGCCCAGAGACACAGATACTTGCTGCATTGGGTTTCTATACGTCGGGCTCCTTCCAGACTCGTATGGGGGATGCCATTGGCATTAGTCAAGCCTCCATGAGCCGCTGCGTTGCCAATGTAACCGAGGCATTGGTGGAAAGAGCCTCACAGTTTATTCACTTCCCTGAGGATGAAGCTGCCGTGCAGAGCCTGAAGGATGACTTCTATGGGCTGGCAGGCATGCCGGGGGTGCTGGGAGTGGTTGACTGCACCCATGTGGCGATCAAAGCACCAAATGCTGAGGACCTGTCCTACGTGAACCGAAAGGGTCTCCATTCCCTGAACTGCCTGATGGTGTGTGATGCCAGAGGAGTCCTCCTGAGTGCAGAAACGCACTGGCCAGGCAGCCTGCCCGACTGCACGGTGTTAGAGCAGGCAGCCCTCACAAGCCAGTTTGAAACTGAGCTACATAAAGAAGGCTGGCTACTTGGTAAATCAATTTTTCTTCCTTGTTTTCTTGTCTCCTTATTGAGTCAAGAGCCTCTGGGCACAAGTGGTATGTTTACTTTTGATTGCTTTCCTGCAAATTACTTTGAGATTTGTGCTTCAGTTTGGACAATCCTTATCTTAAAAGTTTAGAACAGTAACTTCCAATCTGTACTTTATACAGGCTAATTATTGTATTCATTAGTTTACATTTATTCTGTTAAGAGCTAGTTTTTGGTATCCTACACCTTTCTAAGCTGAATTATGCAATTTTTAGTTCTAGGTAGAGTCCCAGTCCATCTGTCTTTCACTGGTTTGGGCAATAAATGAATTGTCTTCAAACTCTTCCGTGTTCTGCCGGGGTCATATGTGTAAACCAGAGTTATCGTTGCCCTTTCGTGCTGTTTGTTTTAGCCAGTTAGATTAAGTTATGCTGTATCTGCTGTACCAGAATACCAAGGGTGAGAAGCTGAAATCTGTGGCTACCTGTGGGTGTGTAACCCTCTCCTTTTTGCTGCTAACAGGCGACAGCTCCTTCTTGCTGCGGACGTGGTTGATGACCCCTCTGCACATCCCCGAGACGCCTGCGGAGTACCGGTACAACATGGCACATTCTGCCACTCACAACGTCATCGAGCGCACGCTCAGAACCATTCGCGCGCGTTTCCGCTGCCTCGATGGGTCCAAAGGCACCCTGCAGTATTCTCCAGAGAAATCCAGCCACATCGTTCTGGCCTGCTGTGTGCTTCATAACATCTCCCTGGAACACGGGCTGGATGTGTGGTCTTCGCCGGCCACAGCACACGTGGAACAACCAGAAGAAGAGTATGAGCAGATGGAATCAGTGGATTCGGAAGCCTGTCGTATTCGTCAGGAGCTTTTACTTACTCATTTTACCTAATGTTGTGACAGAGAAAAGGCTTCTAATGGTTCATCTGGGAAGTTGTCCAGAGCAACAGGCGACCTTCCTCTTCTTTAAGTCAGTAAAGACTAAGCAGATGTGAGACAAGGAGAAATTTTACACTCTTCATTTCAGGCGAATTTCTGAATGTCTCTAGAGATGCAATTTAATTGTTAAAGTTTTACTATTCTGATACTTAGAGACTTCCCTTTCACCTGACTTAGAGAACAAACACTAAGGTGACATCAGTAGAGAAATTTGGGAAATTGCCTTTGATAATGATGAAAAATCTGTAAACCTTGCACTGTTTTACAAAGCTACAATTCTGTGCTACTGCATAACCCAAACAATTTATTTTAAACAAAGATTTTTAAGCAGTATTTCACACAAAATTCCATGTGAGTTCCTGTCTACCATGAACTCATGAGCAGCAAAACAAACATTTATCTTTTTGTTTGCAGGTGTAAATTCTTCCTAAATACCATGTTGCTGTTTTCAAATCTCACAGAATGCAGTGATTTCTCTGAAAGCTGAACTGAGTTCTGGAGGGGTCTGGCTTTTTGCTGGGTACACTCTAGTGCTTGCACATATTTAGTGTCAAGAAGAATTTCTTCTTTCCCAAAGAAGATGTTAAGCCTGTGGTTGAGTTTGTCAGGAACTTAACAGATACCAGGAACAAGACTAGTGAATTCTGCGTCTGGTTTTCACTAGATGGTCTGCCACAACAGGAGACTAGTCCTCTTGTTGGCTGCTGTAAAAGAAATGTCAAGAACTGACTGCGTTACAAAAATTGAACTGATTGCACAAGTTCTGCATTTAGATCAAGCTGAGGTGCAGAAAGGCTGCTCTAGTACTGCTGGCAATCTACTTCAATGGAACAACATGACTGATGCACACAGTTGTTGCTGGCACAAGGCTGGGCAGTTTCTTGGCAATGTTCTCTTTCTAAAAGACACAAGTGTTTCCAAGGATCTCGTGACAGCAGTCTGAGAAAATTTTGTTTGCTTTTATTTATTTATTACTGATTTTACTGCTGGGCAGTAAATGAAACAAAACAGTAGTGAAAGCAGAATGCTACAAAAAATTGTAGCTACTTAACTTAGCATACAACCATGTGGCACAGCAGGTCTGTGCTTTTAGAGGAAATGAGCCTGGATTGTGCCCCACATTTGAAGAGTACAAGAGTATAGGACCTATTTCAAAGTGCAGGGTGGAGTTGCAGGATTAGATACAGTCTGCCAGGTTTGCAATGGCAGTAAGCATTTACTATTTTACAGAAAACCATGTGTAAGCCTCATTGAGAAGCCTCAGTGAGAGCTGTAAAATGTAATGTACAACCATCTGAGATGTAACTAATGTAATTCTGTTTTCTTGAATTCTGTTTTCTTTACACATCTTCCCCTGAGGTATCATGTAGGAACTACTATTGGTCACTGTGGCAAAACTCCTGCTCCTTTTACCTAGGAAGAAGCAGACAAGCATTGTTTTCTAAAGAAAAAAAAAGAGGCATTTTTAAGGCTAGAGTTGCTGCCAGAATAACGTGCCTGATGGCTCATAATCACATCTGACCGTCTGTGCTAAAAATACTGATCACTAGACCAAAACACCAGCAGACGCTGAATGAGCTGCGTGGGTGATGCTGAGGTCAAGTGAGACTTGGACAGGTGTAGGTACAAACATTGTCACGTAATAACAAGCTGGAGTTTCTCAATTTATGCTAAGAATAGCTCTTCCCAGTGTGTGCTGAGGCCACAGTGAACTCAGAGTGGAGGCACTTCCTGGAACACATTTGCTGAACACAGTTTTGTCTTCTTTCAGCCACTGTCACTTTTGGTAGAGTTTAATTTCAAAACAGATTTCACAGCTTGTCAGTTTGGGCAAAAACTGCATCAGGCCACACCAGACAAAACCAATCCACTGAACACAACTATTTTTTCCTGAGTCAGATGTCAGTACACTTCTGTTCACTTGGGAAATGTAGGGAGCAGTTTGCCCCACATGCTCCTAAGCAGCTTCCTGCAACACAATTCACCTGGACTTTTTTCTTTTCCCTTGGTTTTAGGCAGTATTTAAATTTGATAGCTGCAATTCATGTTCCTTCCCTGTTTTCTGGCTTTGCACTTCCAGCTCATCTTGCTGGCTGCATTCCAGGGTACTTACAAGTTTGTGCCCTGTCTTTGAGATGTAAAATCTACCCTGACTGTAATACCTGATAAATCTCAATCACCAGTTGAAGGATGACAGTGACTGGCTGTTCAAGGTATTCTCTACTTGACTAAATTCCCAGCCAAATCAGCCCCTGTTGATGTTCCCTTAAGGTACTCCCTCGAAGACTGCCTGGCTGTGCTGCAGGCTGCCTCTGCTCCTGCTGCTCCCTCCTAACACACTCACTGGGTTTCCACAGGATCAGGATGGTTTGGGTTGGAAGGGACCCCCTCCACTAGCCCAGGCTGCTCAGAGCCCCAGCCACCCTGGCCTTGAGCACTTCCAGGAATGGGGCATCCACAGCTTCCCTGGACAACGTGTTCCAGTGCCTCAGCTGTTCACAGTAAGGAATGTTTTCCTAATACCCGGTGCAAACGAACCCTCTTTCCATTCCAGCCCTTCCCCGTCCCGTCACTGCACGCTCCTGGAAATAGTCTGGCCCCATTTCTCCTGTGAGTTCCCTTACTTACTTCCCCTACTGGAAGGCCACAATTAGATCACCCCAAAGCCGTCTGTTTTCCAGGTTGAAAGAAAAAAATTGAAAAAAAAAAATCTGCAAATTGCTTTGAGATTTGCGACTCGGTTTGGACAACCCTTATCTTAGAAGTTTGGAACAGAACTTCCAATCTGTTTTATACGGTCCGATTACTGTACGTGTGGGTTTACATTCACGCTGTTACGAGCTCGTCCTCAGTGTCCCACGGTCTCCGAGCTGGATTCCAGGCGGGATCCCGCCCCGCCGCCCTCGGCGCTCGACTGCTCTTGTCTGCCCTCCGTCGCCCCGGGCGGCGGTGGAAGGTCTCGTCGCTCGGCTGGCGCTGCCTGGCGGCGTTCTAGCGTCGGCTGCTCGGGCCTTGGTCCCGCGCTCNCTCGTCCCCGGGTGTGGGGCCTGGCGCCCCTGCCCAGCGCCCCCGCGGGACCGGCCGGGCGCCCGGAGCCTTCCGCCCTGCTGCCTCGAAATAATGGCTTTGGTCGTTGTTGTTGTTGTTTTCCGGCCTTGCCCAAATAAAATGTGCAGGAGGTGTTCGCTCTCTCTTCTGCTTCTCCCCGTGTGTTGCAGAACACTTGGTTGTGAAAGCGGCGTTTGGCATAAAGCGCATTCAGGTGTGTCTCTGTGGTGTGAGCCCAGCGAATTCACCCGCTGTGCGAGCGGGTTTGTTTTCATCTGCAACAACACGCAAATTTTTGTAGTGTTTGTTTCGTGTGCTGAGATTATTTGTCATCCTGGCGGTATCGTGCTTTTCCTGCCGTCTTTGGAAAGCGCTTTTTCCTGCACTAAAACAGCATTTCACGTTCAAGAGGTGCTGTGGGAGGTTACACGTAGTTTTTCCCACCACGCAAATTTGGGTATTGTTCTGTTCTAGCAGGCTGCTTCACGAATTGCTGCTACCTGGATGGAAGCCCCTTCTCAGGAGGGTCAGTTGTACGAATGTGAAATCTGTGTAAATATGGTAGTGCTCGGTGCTGCTCCTTTTTCTCCTCTGAAGGAAGGGTTCTTTGGTCTTTATTTAAAAACCCAATGTGTTTTTCTATATTTGTCCCTTTACTGCTCCACCCAGCTTGGTGTCCTCTGCAAAATGTCATCTGGCTTCTTTGCCACTCCCATCCTCTTTCAAATTGCTAATGGGAATGTTAAAAAGGGTCCCAAGAATGACCCGCTGGTAATGTGCATGTATTGCCCGTCCATTACTGGACTGTTTAAGTTTGTTGTTGAGTCAGTTTTGAGAATGTGGTGTGGGGCTCAGTCCATGCAGATTTGAATGCCTTATGGGTGATGTAGGCAACAGGACCTGAAATTCTCTGCTAAGTTTAAAATCCTTTTTTGTGTTCTGAAAGGCTGCTGTAATGCATTTTCTTACATTCAGAACTACTCAGTGTAGCTTGTGGGCCAATTCTGGAGTACACAATTGGTTTCTATAGGTAAATTTTTTAAAAATCTGGTCTCCTTGTGTTTGGACGGTTGCAAGTAAATGTGTTGTACTCATGTGTTGATTTGTGGCAGTGTGGCTATTAATGAGTAGGGCAGTTCACTAACATTTATATTTTTCCTAACACTTGGAATGAAGAATATATTTGGATCCAAATATCCGTACTTGCCTTTTCAGATTGAGTTACTGGGCAGTTTATGCCGTGTGTTTACTTTGCTGACAGCCTCTTCCAGTTTTCTTTCTTTTGCCCTTTTCTGAGTCATAGCTGACCCTCTGGATTTTGTTTGGTTGTTCCCTACTTTTCCATTTTCTGTGCAGCGTTTCTAACTTGTATGCAGCTGTAACAACCAGTTCTAAAGAAGGCAAGGAATGATGCTGTCTGCTACTATTCCTTTGCCAGAAGTTTGGCGTTTGAACACTATTTTTTAAGGAATTTCTGGAAAGATACTGTACTATCTTTTACACCACGGTTAGCAAGCTGACTGAACTCATGGCTCTTGCAGAGTTATTGTTGATGTGAATACTTATTAGTGCTACTAAAGCAAACAGCACTAAGGTACCTTTTTTCCCCTACCGAGTTTGTTTTATCTGATAGAGGGCGTAGTGCATGGTAATAGTTACCTGTGTGTTTTGTGTTAGTAGCCCTGTGCTAACCCAGCAAGGGCGGTGATAGAAACAAAATATTAATAAGGCAAGGACAAAATAATTTTGGTTTATGAAAGTGAGTGACAGTGGGATATGCAGTGGAAGAGGATTAATAGTAAAAATATTTTAATGGAAAGTTATTAAATGATAGTCGCCTAATGAAAGACCCATTGCTTGGGTTGCTTGAAACAAGAGGAGACCTGCTTGCCTCTGCAAGAGGAGATGTACTTGTTTGCCTCTCAGGACTTAATGTTTGTTGTTAAGAACTTTAACTGGGATTGTTGTCTAGTAACTGTTGTCTCCAGTTTTTGTAAACTGTTTGTTGAAGGCACTCGGGATGATGAGGTGTCAGGCTTGATCGTGGAGAGCATCATCTTAATGCCCGTGCTTGCACAGCTCTACTTCAGAGGTTCTCAGTGAGGTATTTTTGGCTGTCCTTGCAGAGTTATTCCTGTTTCCTTCTTCCTGGTATGTAGTACTAATTCTCCACCTTGAGCAGCATAGAATTGTTGAGAGGAGTCTCTGCCCCGTGTTTGGGATACTTTCCCCTCTCCCTTTTTATTTCTTCATGATCTCAGTCCATGGCCAAGAAAGGTAAGGGTGCCAAGAATTGGCCATGTTTCTTTGTTCAGAGTCTAAATCTTCTTTGTCTCCCACTTCTTCTTTAGTTCTGATACATCTTTGAGTGAAGACTTCAGCTTCTGTGTGGATCATTTTTGCTTTTTGTCTTGTTAACTAACTTCCATGCGAGCAGGAAATTGTATGGCCTGTGTTTTCTAAAAGGTGTTCTTTCTTCCAGTTTGTTTTTTTTTTTTCCTTTATTATTTGGGTAAGGTGCCTTACCTTTGCCTTAGGGGCAGCCTTGAATACACAAAACACTTTGTCTTCATCTTGTAGGTACCCGATGCTACTTCTCCTATGCTGTAGTGTGGGTGCTCCCAAATTTCTCTTGCATATGATGTTACTTGGGGGCACTTGGCTGTGGCCCTTGAGCTTGAGGAACCTTTATGTGATTTTGAATGTAAATACTGGGATTTTGGATTAAAACTTCTTTACCTTTCTATCTAAAGGTAGATATATTCTAGAATAACTCTTTTAGGGGGGTAATCAGAGTTCTGTGTGTCTCTGTTGGTCTCTATATTGCTGTGTCTCTCCCTTCTCTCTGTCCCTCATTTCCTGCTGTGTATGGTACTTAACAAAGGATGCTATGGTTTGAGTATGGAATTGCAGAAACCAGCTCTTAATCTTCTGGATCTCAGCTCTGCTGTTTGACTTATCTTACAGCTTTGTGAAATTATATTTGTTCTCTTCCTATCTTCTGGATTGAAACTAATATCTCTCTTCTCAAGAGTTCATTAAGTTTATGTGGAAATTGTAATAATAATCATGAAAGTGCTCCATATTCTCATTGGTAAATGAAACTGTCAGACCCCTGACACGGCTGATCACTTACATTTATTTTTATTACTTCCCTTTTTATATTTACCTTTCATTTTTCTGATCTTTAGGAGTTGATATCAGCAAGTTTCTCTTCTACTTCATCATTTTGCTGTAAATAACTAGCAATTTAATATATTTCTTTTGACTGAAAAGTTCTCTTAAGAGTATTTAGCTCATTTGATCCAGACTGGGAAAACAAATTAAGATTCTAATGGCCATCAGCTCCTTGTTGCAGTCATACAGGATCTTGAAATGACAATATACTATTGACATCTTTGTAATGTAATTGAATTTCCTGAGCTGTTTGTAGTTTCAATTTAAGGCACAACATTGAATTTTTCAATCGTGAAGCACTAATACAAGTTATTTTTCTTTATGAATCCTGCTCTGATTTATGTGGAAGCACTTACTGCAGTGGAGACAATTTAGAGCAGTGTGTCTAGTGCATCTGCAGATGATGTGCTTTTAAATTACTTTCCCACCTCTCTCTGGCCTTAATCAAGGATAAACTTCACCTTACAGAATAATACTTTGGGGAATATTTAAAAACTTGGGAGAGTAAAACCAGGACTATGTAATGAAAGTACCTTTACGATATTAGTTTTGAACTCAGTTGCACAGTTGGATCATAAACTTGCTTTCTCTCCTCCTGAGGCTTTTTACTAGTGGGTTTTTTTATTCTCCATATTTAGGGGCACTTAGTTGAAAACCGGCTCTTGCTCTAATTAAATTCTTAAATTAAGCTTCCTTTTTTTTTTAAAGCATAATCAAGGACACATAAGTAGAAACTGAACAAAAGAATGAATTCTAGTTTTGCTTTTTTCGTGGTTTTGATTAATCATGCTTAACATAATTGTTTGTTACCCGCTTTTGTTTGTGGGTTAACCTTGTTTAAAGATTCTAGTGCGATGTAGCTTTATTTTCAATTTTCTTTTAATTTGGATATTACTGCAAGGTATCTTGAAGTTCACTCTATACAAAATGTTTTCTGTGTTTGGTTTTTTGTTTGGTTGGGGTTTGGTGTTTTGTTTCGTTGGGGTTTTTTTGCTTTTTTTTTTATTTTTAACCCAAGAAGAGCTAATACCTCTGTAAACAGTCACAAAGCTCACATGAAAGTACCACAAACAGAGTTAGGGAAAGACTAGTCATACTATTGGAAGTAAATTTAAACATGTAGCCAATGGGATACATTGCCAGAAATCCATATGGCCCTATCACAATAATGAACATAGTCCCGTTCTTCCAACACTTGTCTTAAGTTTTGATGCATGCAGCTATTCTGGATATGAGTCACGTCACCTATTTTTTTACTGATTTTGTTGTTGTTATAGCATTGTTCAAATTCCAGTGCTGCACAGTTCAGTTACTTACCAAACTAGGACTCCTTGAGGTGCCTTGTTTGTTTAGCTGAGTTGATGCGGTGCAAAGGGGCAAGTCTGCTTTTTTGTTTTGGTTTCATATAAACCTATTTTAAATTTTGCTCAGTCTTTTAAGTGGAGACATGAAAAGGGTTGGTAGGAATGGCATGACATTTGATATGAATTGAGTCTATTTTTAATGAAACTGCAAGTATAATTCAGGTCTGTCTGGGATAGCATTTTTGAGGCTTCTTACGTGGTATTGTTTTGTGTAGTTTAGGAAAATGATGGCATCATAGTCTCTGTGTTACAGAAAGGAGGGAAGCATGGATTGTAAACAAGGAAGGAAAGTAGAAAGTCTTTGTGCCATTGCTCGTACATATTCCAAATTATGTTTTAGGCATCTGGTTTGTTCTTGAAGATCTCCTGTCTCTGGGTCTCTGCAACAGGTTTTATTGCTTTATCACTGAAATCCCTGTGAAACAGGGAGGGGTTGTGTAGTCTGTAGTCCTTGGCAAGATGATTTTTGACTGTTTTCAGTGTGCTCAGTGATTTCTTCTCTGCTCTTTTGAGCTTCTGAAAAACATGAGGCGTCTTGATAAGGCAATTTGCCTCAGAATTAAACTGTGTAAAATACAAGGGAAACTGACTTGTAGACAATCATTTGAGGAAATAACATGTCTTATGACTGCAGTCTTCATTAGGATCACTGTGAAGATAAAGCATTTGGGTGTAATGCTGCATACACTGTTTCCATGACTGTCTCATGATCTCCTGATTGTTGGTGGAGAGCCCACCCACATATACAATAGTGGGAATGCTAAATTATTGCTAGTATTTATTAATTACTGAAATCTGTAAAATGCAATAAACAATTCTCTTGAATATATTGCTGGTGTTCCAAGCCTGAGATGCTGCAGTTTATAATTTGGAATAACTGCAATGCCACACTCCATTGTCAGTGCTGGACGTTTCACTAAAGAACAGACATTTTGAAAACAGAAGTACCTGGTTTGCAAGATAGGTAGGCCCATGGCCAGAGTGGGGGTATTTCACAGTAGTAATAATCTGTTTCCTCTGATTTTCTAGAGAGAAGTTTGCTTGTGGTTTTGCAGGATAGTGACATGCCTCATTGTTCACAACAATTTTAATTTTGTTCTGTTTTGGTTTGGCGTTTTTTCCCCCCTGCCTGTTATTTTAGTACAAAGTGTACAGCTTTTACTGGCTCATAATGTGGTTCATATCAATTTTGCAGTCGATGTGTTCTGTAAGTCTTAAAACTCAATGAAGGGACTTTGAGACAGAAACTACCGGCACATGGTTTCTTTTCTCTGTCTTTTCTAGGGAGACTTATACATGTGTTCTCTCTCTGGATCCCAAATCGCAAAGTCAGTGACAACTTCTGTATTTCACTTAATGTTGCATCTTTCTTCATCAGTCACTTGAGATCTCTTTAGGCAGCAAAATTGTCTGAAATTATTTAGACATTTGTATCTCTTGGGTAGATTTCCCATTATAAATAACATTTACTGATTTGCAGCTTTTTTCCTTCTTCTTTTTAAACACTGATAGAGCTGTTTATGCTGATTCTGTACACACATTAGGAAAGGTTTTTAGTGTTTCAGCATGCAACCATGATGTCCTTTGGATTGGTGATAGATTTGTAGACTGAAAGCTGAAAGCCATGCGGAATAACTTTTTTCTCCAATGGAGAATTGAACGACATGAAATAGATAATATTCTGATATTCTTTGTATCAAAGCCAACTGTGCTTCCAGCATGGTGGTACCAGAATCTCCACAAAATTAGTAGTGCCAGAGATGGGGAGAGGGCATTTTAAGAGATATGACCATCACCTCTGTAAAGAGCTAAAGTTTCTAACTGGAATGGTAAACCATTGCATAACGTACAAAATGTCTCAACATTCTTTCTGTATGGCAATTTGAATGTGCTTCTTTTTATTCCTCTTCTCTCTCTACCTTTTTGTCAGTGTTTTCCTGTACCACCAAGAAGTACTACCAATTTGCTCTTCACTTTGGTTTTCTAGAGGTTCAGTGTTTGTAAAAGTGGCAATTACAAGGCAGCTTATATCACTCTAATGCTGGGAATCCTTCGGGCTTCTTCGAGGACAGCTGGTACAGAGCAAGTAAAAGGCTTGGTGTTGGGCTCTGTAATGCTCTTTCCAAAACTGTAAACAGCCCAGCATGTTGTCCTGAAATGCCCCGAAGGGAGAAAACTGTTAAGGAAAGAAAGCTGCCAATTATATAAAAATTTCCTGACTCTCCACTTTCAGAATTTCTGTGGTGCCCTGGACCACATCCAGGGCATCAGCTAATCTTCCAGTTGTTGGATTCTCCTTTTGGTCGTCCTGATTAAACCGACTAAAAAAACCCACCTCCCCCCAGAAAAAAAAACAAGAAAAACTAAAGCCAAAAACCAACCCCCAAAAAACCTGACAAGAAGAAAACAGAACAATCCCAATCCCTGTTTAGGTGGCCAGCTGTTTGTCAGTTGTGATAGAATAGATATGGGTAATAGAAGCTGTTACTGGATTAGTCCACCACTTGCCTGAACAAGTTTGATCCAGTGAGCTGCAAGTTTTCTTTACGCTGAGGTCCAAGAAGTATTTTCAAACCCACTGCATTTAATTTAAACTTTGTTAGTCAGATGGCTAATGAGTAGCTATAAATGTAGTTCATACTTCAATGGTTTATCTGCTAATGGTGTTTAATAACATGCTGTCATTGTTGGGCTTATATTTGAGAAAAATGTTTGGCGCTGGTTCAGGTTAACTCAGACAAAGGGTAAAGCTTGGCCCCCAAGGGGGACGTCATTCAAGATGGATACATTTACTGTTTTCAGAAGAGGTCCCATGTTTTAAAACTGTTGAGCAGGTTAGCAGGGTACTGTGAAGGCATTCGAACTCAGATTTTTCTTTTGTTTACTTTTCAAATGGGTTAAAGACATGAGTCAGAAGAAGCTGAAAAAACGAGGGACAGTCCCTGAGGGAAAACCATCAAGTTCAAACGCTAAGGAAGCTCATGTATGAAGTGTTTGTTATAGCCAAATTAGTTGAATAAATTAGGTCGTGTACACAGAGATTTAGATAATCTGTCTTGGGGTAGGTACTTGATTTTATATAGTGTAGATGACTTGGTCTTTCATTAAGATGAATACTAGAGTAGTTCACTGACTGCAGTTGTAGGTGTTACCTGTCTCTTTATTTTACAGTATGTAAACTTGCCCATGGTGCAATAAAGTTGTTTGTTAAACCTCTTGATGTCCTTGTTGCTATTGTACTTAAGGGATCATTAGTTCTTCTGAAAGGACTGAAGTATCGGTAGGTTGTCAGGGCTTATTCTTTCTCGGGGGGTAATTGGGTTATCCTGCTTGTAAATTATCAGGATCTCTTAGGTTGTTTAGATTGTTTACCTTTTACAGCTATTGAAAGGCTGTTCCAAAGCTTAATGTTTTAGATCTCTTCAAACATCCAGCTTATTCCAGCTGCAGCTTTGGTCTTCCATTGGTGCATTGTTTCTGTGCTTACTCTTGGGTTGTTGTCGTTCTTATTCCTTGAATATACCCATATAGAATATTCATTTACTGTTTTCTTAATTTTACTGGACAAAACTAGACTTAGAGTTTACTCCTGTAAAATAGTTTTTTTGTTGTCTGTATCGTTTTGAGCTGTCCTTTCCCATGCTGCTTACCATATGAATCCAGTCATTTCTGAACATGGGTCACTGAGGCTGTGTGCAGAAATCCTGTGACCAGGATTTATTCGCATTTGGTGAAAAAAGATTTTTGATTTAGGTATTCCTCTATTCTATTGTGCTATTGTATGTATCTGTTCCAGCTATCCTTGTTCTAGCTTTTTTGCATCTAGAATTTTTTTTTTAATCTGTACAGTTGTTTTTAAGAATTTGCTTGCAGTATGACATCTTGAGTTTTTGTGTTGCTTTCCAGTAAGACTTTTATTTTGTAGAATAATTCCTACCCAATGTTTGGCTTGCTTCCACAGATTCTGAAAAGAAGGCTTATTTTACACTGTGGAGTTCAACTTCCATAAAATATGTGATCCCCATGCCGTTGACATTAGGCATCAGGGAATTTTCAGCTGGCATGAATTTCATTGTGGAGAGTTTCTTTTCTAGGAAAATGGATACCTTTACTTGTTCATCAGTCCAGGACCCTTTATTTTACTTTTGCAAATAAAAACTGGTCTGCTTTATTAGAACTTATTTTCCTGGGTTATCTCTTCAGACAGCTCCTCCCTGTAAGCAGCAGCTGTCTTAAATCATCTGTTCAGGGGGGTTTTTTTAGGGAGAGTGGGAGGAAAGAAAGGTTTGCTAATGACCGCTCTGAGTTCTGTCATTTAACAGTTCATCTCTTGTGTACTTGAACCTTTTTTCCCTGTGTTTTTGCTTTTTTAAGTTGCTACTTTCTTTGTCTTCCCTATTGAATATTGATTGTTTTGCCAGAATCACAGAATGAACTAGGTTGGAAAAGACCTCTGAGACCATTGAGTCCAACCTGTGACATAACCCCAAGGCACCTAATCCCTTGTCAACTAGACCGTGGCACCGAGTGCCACATCCAGTCTCTTCTTAAATACCACTGGGGACGGTGACTCCACTGTCCTGGGCAGCCAATTCCAATGCCCAATCACTCTCTCTGTAAAGAACTTCTTCTTAATGTCTCACCTAAACCTCCCCTGGCACAGCTTGAGACTGTGTCCTCTTGTCTACTGCTGGGGGAGATCGATCCCCACCTGGCTACAACCTCCTTTCTCGTAGTTGTAGAGAGTGATAAGGTCTCCCCTGAGCCTTCTCTTCTCAGAGATGGGGGGCTAAACAGCCCCATCTCCCTCAGCTGCTCCTCACAGGACTTGTGCTCCAGTCCCTTCACCATCCTCGTTGTCCTTCTTTGGACATGCTCCAATATTGCAGTATCCTTCCTAAACTGAGGGGTCCAGAACTGGACACAGCACTCGAGGTGAGGCCTAACCAGTACAGGGGAAGAATCACTTCCCTGGTCCTGCTGGCCACACTATTCCTGATAGAGGCCAGGATGCCATTTGCCTTCTTGGCCACCTGGGCACACTGCTGGCTCATGTTCAGTTTCCTGTCAACCAGTACCCCCAGGTCCCTTCCTGCCTGGCTGCTCTCCAGCCACTCTGTCCCCAGCCTGTAGCGCTGCAGGGGGTTGTTGTGGCCAAAGGGCAGGACCCGACACTTGGTCTTGTTGAACCTCATGCCGTTGGATTCAGCCCATCTATCCAGCCTGTCGCTTTTGTTCAGTGTAACGTGAACTAAGGAGGGTTTATCTTTGGATCTTTATTCCTGGCCTGTATTAGGAACAGTATGGCCAGCAGGAGCAGGGAGGTCATTCTTCCCCTGTACTTGGCACTGGTGAGACCACACCTTGAGTGCTGTGTCCAGTTCTGGGTCCCTCCGTTTAGGAAGGATGTGGAGATGATTGAGCGTGTCCAGAGGAGAGCAATGAGGCTGGTGTGGGGCTTGGAGCACAAGCCCTGTGAGGAACGATTGAGGGAGTTGAAGTTGTTTAACCTGGAGAAAAGGAGACTCAGAGGTGACCTTATCGCTCTCTACAACTTTCTGAAAGGAAAATGTAGTCAGGTGGGGGTTGGTCTCTTCCACCAGGCAGCAACTGACAGAACAAGGGGACACAGTCTCAAGCTGCACCAAGGGAGGTATAGGTCAAATATTAGAAAGAAGTTCTTTGCAGAAAGAATAATGAAGTATTGGAACAGTCGGCACGGAGAGGTGGAAGAGTCACTATCCCTGGATGTGTTTAAAAAAAGACTGGATATGGCACTTGGTGTCATAGTCTAGTTGAGGTGTTAGGACATGGGTTGGACTCCATGATCTTGGAGGTCTCTTCCAACCTGGTAATTCTGTGTGATTCTGTGTCATTTTCTAAAGAGATGGCAGTGTAGTGTGCGCTCTGCTGGGATCAAAAGGTAATGGCATTGCAGCAGTTTTAGTTTATCTATGCAAAGAAACTTTTCTGGAGAGCTTTTGGTGATTCACTCCAATGTACAACACCACTCAAAAGCTGTGACTTAGTTGCTATTAGAGTCACTATATTTAGTTCTTTTGAAGAATTCACCTTCTTTTTTCCTAGACATTGAGTATTAATGCTTTCCTTTGCAGCTCAAAGTGTACCAAAAGCATTGATCTTTGCCATTGTGCATTACTTGGGTGAACAGTTGTTTTAAGAGTGATGTAGATGGAAAGATGATGTGCAGACAGGCGAAATGAATAGTCTTGATGGAATTGACCAAGATGCTCTTGCAATGTGAGGTTTTGGTCCAATACATTGTTTTCATACATTTTAAGCTATTGTGATACAGTTGGAAGTACTTTGGACTTCAGAGCTATCAATCTTCTGACCTTTGCAGTGGTAATAATTATTGGTACTGACATTTTAATAATTCCCTGGAGACTCCTCTGTTATATTGTCAATTTTGTAACACATTCCTCTAGCTATCAGGCACACTTCTCAGATAGGACCTAAATCTTCAAGGTGTAAAGACTGTACCTTCACATTTCTTCTTTAGTATATACGATAAGAGATGAAAGGGAAGGAAAGAGTTTCAAGGCCAATTTTTAATTCTCGTTAGATGTGATATGCCTAGGGCATGTGTACAAGGAAAGAGATGGATGCTTTCCAGGTAATCTTTGGCTGCAGACATGTCAAAGTTGGGCCTCTATTATGGAAGCAGGTAACAAAGGCGGTGAGAGAGGATAGATTTTTCTCTTAAATCAAGTAGTTTGGGATTTAAAGATCTTACTTCATCTAGGTGATCAAGGTAAAAGCTGCTTTCCTTATCAGTGTCTTATCTTTCTAGGTTTCCATGAAGATAAACAATTGAAATGTGGATAGCCTATTTGTAGGTTGGTGGTGGTTGTCATCTGGAACCTGCTGGTGTCTTCTCCAAGTAGTTGGTGTAGTATCGGCGCTGAGAGCCATGAAGGTTGTCCCAGAGAAGAATGCTGTCCGCATCCTGTGGGGTAGGGAACGGGGTACCCAAGCCTTGGGTGCTCAACGGCTTCTACAGGAGTTGGTGGAGGATAAAACTCGATGGATGAAATGGGAGGGCAAGGTAAGATTGTGGGATAGAGCTGCATAGGTTGATCTTGGGGTGGGGGAAGGGAGACAGGGATTTGAAATAAATTGTCTTGCAATTGTACATTTGATGTGTTACACTTGATATGCTCTCTGGCTCTATTCAGTTCCTGCAGTGATGTGATACTAGATATGTTCCTGCAGCGGGTTCCCCTCGTGGTCTTTGTGGCTTACAGTTAAAGTATGATCATATGACTCTTGCAACACTTCCTGCTTTGTTGGCTTTTTCAGAAAGTTGAGTTACCAGACAGTCCACGCTCCACCTTCTTGCTGGCGTTTAGTCCAGACAGGTAATTAACTCCTAGTTCATTCCCTGTTTCAGCAGTCTCTCTACACTTAAAAAAGTGATGGAGGCTTGAGCCCATTGAGTTGTCCTGTCCTGAACAGCCAAGGGAAACTTCTGTTTCCTGACACGCATGGATGGAACTTGCACACCTTCCTAATCTCACATCTTCGAGCATAGTTGGTGTTTAATTTCTGAGGTACCCAGGTGATACGAAGTTCTAAGGAAAAACATCCGTGCAGCCACTTTGGGATTTCCTAAGAAACTAGAGGGAGTAAAGGATGTTTTAATATAACATGCCCAAGTGATGTGGCACACTCACTGGGATATCCAGCAATAAAGAACACAGCAGAATGGTGCGTGTATTGAAAAAAGAAGTGGAGGTGGGATCTCTCCTTACATCACTTGATTTGACAGTGGTTGAGATGGTGTGGAGTATTTATTTGCCCCAAATTGTCACTCGGGAGTTCCTTCTGAGCTGCACGTTCACTCTGACATTCAAGGTCAAGTTTGTGCTTGCAGATTCAGATGAGGTCATGTTTACCTGGACCCTGAAATCTGGCTACAGGAAGCTTTGTGGCCACTGGTGAAACAGTAGCCTCTTACCCTTTGAGCTCTGTGGGAAGAGCTGCTGGGTTAGGTGTGAACAGACCCTGTTGAGATGAAGCTAACCATGGTCTAATTTTGCTGTACTTTCCTCATGCTAATGTTTGTCCTGCCTTCTGCATTCCCAGGACTCTAATGGCTTCCACGCATGTGAACCACAACATCTACATCACAGAGGTGAAAACAGGCAAGTGTGTCCATTCCTTGGTTGGACATCGCCGCACTCCCTGGTGTGTCACCTTCCATCCCACCATCCCGGGCCTCATAGCTTCAGGATGCCTAGATGGGGAGGTTAGAATTTGGGATTTACACGTAAGTCTTTCCTGAAACATGTGCTCCTTTGGTATTTGGGGGGTGGCGACTTTTTTGTTTGGGTTTGTTTTCCAAATGTTACCTGGTAAGAGAACTGTTTGGAAGCTTTCCTGGAACCTGTCTCTAAAAGCATAGAAGAGACCATAGCCATCCTCTTCTGTCTAGAGAGGAGGTGACAGATTCTCCATTTGGTCCTGCCAGGTAGGTCATGCTTTTAACCATGCTTGTTTAATTTGAGTGGTACAGGTGATGCTGAAGAACTTAGTGCAAGGTACCTGTTTAGCCTCTGTGAAAGACATGCCATTTGTCATTCCACTGAGGGTATTCAAACTGTTCATTAGAGAAGCTGTTGCTCTGCCAGCTCTACCTAGTCTGGTGATTGGCACAGAGACAAAACACATATATTTACCTGGTTGCTCTAAAATGAAGCATTTTTACAGGCTGCTTGAGGCACACTTATCTACAAAAATGCATCTGTGGTCATTGTTGCAAGTAGCATTACCTTCTAGACATGGCATAGACATGACATAGACATAGCTGCTGTTGTTGCCAAGAAAGCATGTCACTTCCAGTGCTCTAGGCAGTCTTACAGACATGGCATGTATGTGGAAATGTAATGATCGCAGACTTTGTAACAAACTGCCTGTGGTTCTTGAATCCTCACTCTAGGGTGGAAGTGAGAGCTGGTTCACAGATAGCAACAACGCCATTGCATCGCTTGCTTTTCATCCTACTGCTCAGCTTTTGCTGATTGCTACTGCCAATGAGATACATTTCTGGGACTGGAGTCGTCGGGAGCCTTTTGCAGTGGTGAAAACGGCTAGTGAAATGGAGCGGGTCAGGTGAGCTCCTGTTTGTGGGTGAAGAGAACTCTTGTACCTGGAAAAGCATCAGATCTGGGCAATGCCGAGGGGTTCCTCTGGGATGGTGCACCCTCTGCACTGAGGCAGTGCAGAGAAGTGTTGCTTGTAGCTCCTTTACTCAGCTGCTAGAAAACCATTTCTGTGGGCAGGAAGAAAAGCAATTGAAAGTAATAGATCAGGTTGGTTGTTAATATTTATAATAGGACATGTGTCCAGTAAATGCCCAGAAATCTACTTCATGTTGATTTGTAAGCTTAGTAATTAAACGTGTCAGCCATAAGGATGAGAGAACCCAGAAGCTGCTGAAATAGAGTGCTGAGCTATTACTTTGGTGCACTTCTAGAGGAAACTGCATTGCTGGAAACTTGATGCCTTCTTTTGAGCCATTTAAAATAGGACAATGATGTGACATTCAATGCAAGTTCATCTCTCTCTTTGTACCAAATTCCATTTTCTAATAAAAACATGCATATTCCTTTAAATTTTCTGGTTATTTCAATTGGTAAAGCAGTACTTACTTCCAGCTTTTGAATTCTGTATAGTGTTGCTGTGGACTCTAAAATAGCTGCAATCTTCAGCTAGATAACTGCGTTGTTCTTCTTAATACATAAACTTTTTGACATCCTTCATAAGAAGATGATCATAATGTAGTAATGTTCTCATTGCAAATACTTCCTGTGGAGTTTTCTTCCCTGCTGTGTCCAGTTTCCTGTGTCAATGTGGTACGTGAACTGACTGATACTCTGGTACTGCTTTTTTTTTTAGGCTGGTACGGTTTGATCCCTTGGGACACTACTTGCTCACAGCAATTGTTAACCCTTCTAACCAGCAGGTAAGGGAATGTCAGTATCTGTATTGACTGGTTAGTTACAAGATGCTCTACATACTTTAACCTTAGTCTGTTTCTAGGCAGCCTCGTGCTTTTCTGAAAACCTGAAGTCCTCCTGAGTTCTGTCTTGCCTTAACCAGTCACATGAGTATTCTTGTGATATGTACAGGGCTAATAAAGTGCTTTCCAAAATGTGTTTGTTTTGCCCTCACTGTCTGATTAGTGGTGGGACAGATGTCCTAAAGGTCCTGCTCTTTCAGTTCTGTTGTGACATTCTTCTGGATTTGAAGCTATTTGAGGTATTAACAATCCTCCCCTGAGCTGCTGACTCTCAGATGCTGATTCTTCTGTTTGTATGAACAGTGTATTGTCAAAGCTCATTGGGAAGAGGTTGTCTGGATCCATAGAAGGAACTCAGAAGTAGTCTCAACTGATTTCCTGCAAGTCAGGGCCTTTAGAAAGGGGCTTATCACATCCTGTCATCTGTCTGGGATGGTAGCTGGCTTTTTACTGTTTGTTTGGAGGTATAGGATTTTGCCTCGAGGTAACTGAACTTTGTTTCCTTCTGCAGAGTGATGAGGAAGTGGAAATCTCCGTGGACAGCACAGAGATGCCTCATTATCGTCAGCGTGCTATCCTTCCGTCTCAGCCTGTGAGGCGCACACCCCTCCTCCACAACTTCCTGCATATGTTGTCCTCCCGCTCCTCGGGCATACAGGTGGGAGAGCAAAACAGTGTTCAAGACTCTGCTACCCCATCCCCTCCACCGCCTCCACCACCACCACCTCCGCCTCCAGCCAGTGAGAACACAAGGGCATCTGTCTATAACAGGCTCCGGGAGCGAGTCAGCTATCCCACTGCAGAGTGCTGCCAGCACCTGGGGATGTTGTGCCTTTGCAGCCGATGTTCTAGTGCAAGACTTCCTTCTTCTCTCTTCCCACACCAGGAAAATGCACCCTCCACGTCTTCTGGGGCCACTGGCACTTCCTTCTCCTCTGTGCAGACAGAGCCTTATCAACCCCCAGAGCAGGCATCTGTAGTGCAGGAGGAGCAGGGGATACTTAACAGGCCCTCTGCTTTCAGCACAGTTCAGAGCAGCACTGCTGGCAACACCCTGCGCAACCTTAGCCTGGGCCCCACGCGGCGGTCCCTCAGCGGGCCCTTGGCAGGCCACCAGTCCCGGTACCAACAGTCTGCGAGAGAGATGGCTTCAGGCTTGGGTGGGTCTGAATGGTCCAGGACAGTGCTGAACATGAGCTCTCGGTCCGAGCTGGAAGCCATGCCTCCCCCTAGGACCAGTGCCTCCTCCGTCAGCTTGCTGTCGGTGCTCAGACAGCAGGAGGGAGGTTCCCAGGCATCAGTCTATACCTCTGCAACAGAAGGGAGGGGCTTTCTGGCCCCAGGGGCTGAGGTGAACAGTGGTAGTAGTGCTGGCCCGAGCAATCCAGCCAGCATCCGTAATGAGCTCCAGTGTGATTTGAGGCGATTCTTCCTGGAATATGACCGGCTTCAGGAGTTAGATCAGGGGATTGGTGGGGAGCCCAGCCAGTCGCAACAGGCTCAAGAAATGCTCAACAACAATATTGAGCCTGATCGACCAGGTCCCTCCCATCAGCAGACTCCACACAGCAGTGAAAACAATTCCAATTTGTCCCGGGGTCACCTGAACCGCTGTCGTGCTTGTCATAACCTGCTGACCTTTAACAATGACACGCTGCGCTGGGAAAGAAGCACGCCTAGCTACACACCAGGGCAGGTCCAAAGCACATTTGAGGGTGTGCCTCCAAATACCAGCCAGGTGCAGCCTGCAGAGAGAACCGAGGGCAGAGCTCCTGCCTCTAGCAGACTGCAGCTGGGCAGCTCTTCCACCCCGCAGGAGGAGAGGACCGTGGGAGTGGTCTTTAACCAGGAGACGGGGCACTGGGAAAGAGTTTACAGCCAGTCGGCTTCAAGCAGACCTGGGAATGTATCACAGGAGGCCTTAAACCAGGAAATGCCTGAGGAAAGCTCAGAGGAGGATTCACTCAGGAGGTAAGATATGCTTGCCCTTCCTCCTCTGTTTTTTTTTAACCTTTCCCATCTAGTCTGAAGTTTTTCAGTATTTCCATAGTTAAAAATCTTTTCTCCTATGGCTGTGTACTATTCAGAGAGAGGAAAATAAGGACGTTTTTGTTTATGTCTTTTATAGCTGCCATTGTCATGCTTCAGGTGAGTTCTGAAGATTGTCAGGACAGAGACCAGACTTCTAAATGATAGTACAGACAGGAAAAAGGATGAGCTCTTGTAGCGAATCCCTGGGGTAAACTGTGCTCCTGGTGTTTTCCAGACACTGCAGAAGAGTGAGAACACAGGATGTATCATGCTGTTCTTTGTGTCCTGTACCACACATGGCACACATGGAGAATCTGCCCAGGGTTGGCATGGAAAATTGGGCACAAGTAGTGAGAATTGCTTGGGTGTTTTGTCTTGTTGAGATTGTAGTTGTTAAGTTGAAAGGGCTAACAATAAATTTCTTGGTTTTGCCAATAGGGCAAAAAAAAAGTCAAAGCTCTGTTTCACTGGTTTGGGCATATACTCAAAGGTGAGTGAGTGGTCAAAACTCTGCAATTTGTTTGCTCTTGATAAAAGAGGTAAGTTTTGAAAGTGGCTCTCGTTGACCTGAGCTTGTTGAGGACAGGCTAATCACTGAAAATTTTAGGCTTTGCTGCATTTTTTTTTAAGAAGGTGATTCTTTTTTGGGAAGGATATTTTTCTTCTACTTCAGATGTGTTACAAGAAACAGGACAAGCTAAATTGAAATTGCATCAGGAAGGACCTGTATTTTGTGTGAAAGTGTCTTCACTGGCTTATATGGATGATTCTGCTACGTTGGTACTTTGGATAGGGTTTCCCTACTGAGTTTCAGTTTCACATCTTCCCTGTTAAGTGCTCTTGCCAGATTGAAAAGGTCCGCTCTTGCTGTTCCTTACAAAGAGATGCTTTGAGCTGTAGGAAAACAAAATTTCCAGGTTGGATGCAGATGTGATTGGCTAAGGAGGCTTTGTGTACAGGAGTGCTTGAGAAAGGGAATTCTTTCCTTCTTCCTGCGGATAAGCTGATTATACCCAGGCTGGAACAGTGGCTGCCTTTCTTGTTGCTGCAGTTGCATAGAAAATGAATGGTGGTGGTCATAAAATTATTCATCTGCTTCTAAATCCTTGCCCCATATTTTTTTTTAATAGCCTACCATAATGAGAGTCATGATGATTACATGTACCTACTCCTTTCTTGGGCCTGAATTTACCTGCCGTTATTGAAGGCAGATATCCTCTTGTCCCCTATTAAAGGGCAGAGAGGTGTGAAGGAGCTGACAAAGTTAGCTTTAAAATGGTACGTAAGTCTTGCAGTATCTTTCTTTTGAAATAGTAGTGCATGCTTGTATCGTCTTCACTGTGTCTTTTGTTTTCCAGATGAGTCACTGTAGTGTCAGAAATAATAGGGGCAAATAACCCTTTTATTGATAAGGCAGTTGGCACATATTTGGACAATGAGATGTAGTGGGATCTGTAGATCTGATCTTTTCTGAGGTAACTGTATAATTTAAAACTGCCCTGAGGCATGTAAGTCAGTCCACCCCAGCCTGGAGGAGCTGGATGAGTTACTGTCTAACAGCTGGAGTCCTATGACTAAATCTCTGCATCACTTAGCCTGTCATCCACGGTAGTTACTGCTGCTGCTCCAGTGGCTGTAGCATCTGTGAAGGGTTGATTGCCTACCTGGTCACCTGAGCAAACAGGTGCTTTTTGCTGAGACTTGGAGTGCGTAGTTCAATGCATGAGCTTATTTCCAGAGAAACTCTTATAAGATGAAACCTTTAGTGAAACGCTTCTGGAAGAGGTTGCTGAGAAGCTCATAGGGACTCTTTTGTTTTCCTAGTCTCCTGCCTCTGTTAACAGACATTTCTCAAGAGTGGGCATGGCATGGCCTGCTTCCCTCCTAACTGAGGTTAAGGTAACTGTAGAGCACTGAGGTAAGAAAGCTGGAAGCAGTGGGCAGTCCGATTTAAATACTCATGGCAAATTCCTTGAAGTAAAACTTAATTTTCTTTCTTGTTAAATACACTGGGTGGGCTTGAGGGCTTTAGGATGTTTTTTCCCTTAAAAGGAACCCTGCATGTGGGATAGCTATATCCTGCTGGTGTAATTTTCTGCTGTTCTCAAATTAGCTGTTTATATTTTTCCTTACAGAACAACAAGTAAGCAAGCACTCAGTTACCTAATTTTTTGCATATAGTGAACATCCTCACACCAAACCTTCATGTCTCCCAGACCTAGGGTGTGCTTTCACAATGGGAAGTGCTGAAACCACTCCTGCACACCAGAGTCAAAAATGTCTATTAACCTTTGCAGCTGCAGAAGCATGCAAAGATGGTGGCTAAGGGTCATGAGGTGTAATCTATGTAATGCTGAAAGTGGTGAGGAAATAGAAGAGGGAGGATAAGGCTTCAAACCTGAGCGTAGAAGTGATAATTTTGTACACGCTTTCAATCAATGTAATTTTGTGCTTGTGGACCTCAGGTTAATTCTTGGCGTTGGAATCCAAGGTTTGCTTGGATTTGTAACACGTTATGATTCTGTTCTTCTTTGTCTCTCCATTAGATGTCCTCATTGGGCAGTTGAGCTCTGTATTCAAAGGTCAGCTGAAAAACTTAAGATAAAAATTGTATCTGGAAACTGTGTGTGTTCTCATACCCTGTGCATGGGCAGGATTCATTCCCTGACCTGGCCTTCCTGGCTGAGTAGCAGCTTGCTGGGAAGACATTGCTATTGAGGGTCAATTAATTTAATAGGGTAGTTTAATGAAAGGTGTTCTTTGAATTCTGTTGATGCAGCTATGTCAGCTAGGTAGCGAGACAGTTCTGCTCTTTTTGATGGTACTGGGATAATTATTTTGGGCTAATCACAATGCCATTAATAAGCATGTAGTTGACAGTATTCGTGACTAGCTCTGGCACCTCTTTAGGAGGAGCATGTCACTGGGAGCCTCAGCAGTACAGTCACTGTCACATTTTGCATTCAGCTTGGTCTGAGAGCAGTGCGGGTCTTGAGCTGTGTGCTTCTTGAAGTTGTGCCAATGAGGTATGAATTTGGGGAAGATTTGTTGTCTACATTAGGCAGAAGTTGGTGAGACTGAGCTTCAGCTTTTCTGAGGTTCTTGTGCCTGATCTCATTAATTCTAATGTAGGGGAGTTTGCCCTGTGGATGTCTTTGCCTCACTTCTAATATCAAAGTGAAAACCTCAGAAATCCCTGAAGTTGCCGAGTGAAATGCGCTGCATAAAAATGGTGATAGAAACTATTGGAAAGATGTGGATGAAGGAAAGATAACTGGGCAACAGATGATAGCTAGCTTACTTTTTCTGTAACTTTCTGCTAATTAAAAAATAGGTTGAAGAAGCACTGTGCTAATACTGTAATCTCAGTGAGGGAAAAGATTCTCTTAAGTACTTTAAGATGTTGCTGTGTGGGCCAATTTAGTTTAATAACAAAAAGTTGAACAGGGATTGAAAGAGGATTCTTCGAGTCAGCTGCATATTTAAGAGGAGCTAGTGCCAACTTCGTAAGAAAATGATATATAGAATCCTAGCAGTGATCTCCACTGAAACATATTTCAGTTTATCAGTTAATGATAGATACAGTGCAATGCTGACTAATAAAATTGTTACAGATTTTCTCTTTGGTTTTAATATGACACAAGTCATATCTACAGAAATAGTGTGGGTTTTTTTGAAAAAAAGAAAATAATCTGGGTTTAAATCTATTGTTTCTGAGTTCTGGCCTGATACCCCAGGCCACAGTATTTCTGGAATGGAGGCAAGGAGCAAGTAGTGACACATGTATGCCTGTTGACATATTTCAAACCTTATTCTGTGAAACAATATCTATAAATGGGGGAAAGAAGGAAGAGGAAAATTGTCTTTGATAGATGTAAGATTTAACTGCTTACACTATATGAAGAAGACAATTTTGATACTGTTTACCTGTTTATTTTGTCTAGAGATTTGAATGCATTACTGCAAATGCAAGATGTGCCCTATCCTATTGCCAAGCAGGTTTGCATGAAGTCCATGTTTCTTCCATCAAACAGCTTTATCTGGCAATTATGTTAAACTTCTCTAACCACTCCACTGCACTCATTCCAGAGGTCAGATTCTGTAGGCTGGGGTACTTCTGTGCCTTATGAATGCATAATGGTTACACCTTGCCTCACCTGTTTAGTTTCACAGACAAGATACACTATTGAAGTTACCTGAACATCTGAGAAGTCTTCCATGCATACAGATAGAAAGGAGTGTGTGTATGCCAGGTGGGGGAGTTTTTGTCTGAGGACACTTGCATAAACTCCTTTGTTTTGTTTGTGAGCATATAAAAGCAGAGACCACAGTGCTATGCAAATAATTGACCTGCTAACGTTGCACGGCTTACCAAAGGCATTGCTTTTTGATGTGTATTAATGTATTGGATTCACTGTGCACAAGTGGCAAGTGAAGATGAGATTCTCTGGAGCCATTTAACAGGGTCCAGGGTCAAATGTCCATCTTTCATTTTGTCAACTCTTGTCTGAGGACTTTGGTCCCTCGCGCCTGTGCTCTTGCTATGCGATATGAACCCAGTCTTTTTTCCTGAGTGAAGATTGTATTGCACTCAGCCTGGATGAGAGCTATATACAGGATTGTAAATGTGATCCAGGTGTCAGTGCTGTATGTTACAAGTGAGTTTGGCTGTGCTCTGTTTCCCGTAGAAAGGTTTAAATGCTGAAACTGGTTTCATCTGTTGGCCGAATGTGGACCTTTGGGCCCTGCTTGTCAGGCAGGTAGAGGCCTGACATAACACCAGGTGCAGCAGTGGTTGGTGGTACTGTTCTCTGCCTGGGTACTATAGTGACTCCAGCTCATCACATCTCTTTTCAGTCTTGATGACTTTTCTGGTAGCACATAGCTCTCCATACTTAGAGCATGTATGAAAAGAAACAGTCTGTTCCCCTTTGAATTTCTCAGAACTTATTTCCATATTGCTTTGCTGCCACAAGGGGGTAATGTTGCTTCTGTTCCTTTCTGTCTCCTTTTAGAACCAGAAAGTTTCTGAGTTCCCGGATAAAGTAAACAGGGTAGATTGAGGACCCTCCCCACCTCTGAATTGCAGCTTCTCCCTTTAGTTACCATACATTTGCAGGTTCTTCAGTGTTTGGGGAAAGGCGTGAATGTGGGGATCCAGAGTGGAAATGGCTCTGATACAGAATCCAAGCAAAAGAGGGGCTTAATCCTTTTTTGTAAGGGTTTGAAAGAGAGATGTGGATTTGAGGTGAAACAGGTATTTTGTCCCTCTGATATGCAAATGCTCATGAGTTAGAGCTGTAAAAAAATCTCAGCAACTTTGTAAAGTTCTTCTGGACTTCTTACTGTCTACCAAGCCTGGAGCAAAACTTCCTTTGTAGTCTGCTTTCTCATAGGTTTTGTTTTTATTTAAATGGTTGTTCATCCTCAGAAGACTTCTGTATTATGGAGCTTTTTTTCTGGAGGAGTGCTTGGCAGATGTTGGCTGAAGTCTGCACTGTCACCTTTTCCATGCGATTGTGTTTATTTTCAAGTATGTGTTGATCTATTAACTAAATTTTAGGGGTTTTTCATAAGATGGCAATGAATATGTTTGGGGGTTTTTGTGTTGGGCGTTTTTCTTTTTTTTTCATGGCATTGAGGGGATGCCTGTTCTGGTTCTTAATTGTAGCTATAGTGCTGACTTGTGATCGGACTGGGACCGGTCTGTGGTTAAAGTAGATTGACAGCATAAGAACACCACCATTCTTGTCCAGCAGTGATGGGTGCTGCCTGTAAGTACAGCGACTTTTGCAGCTGGTTCCTGAGTTTGTGCTGGAGCCTGAGCTGATGTGCACCTCTGGTTTTTGATGTAAATGACCAGGCTGATCGGGTCTCTGCATGTATTGACTTCTGGTAGCTTTCTCACTGTGCAAAGGGCGTATGTCACTCACATCCTTGCTTTAAAAATGGAACAAGCCTTGCCCCCTGCCACCAGTACAGAATTGCCTAAGAAGAGACAGTTCTGTGACTGAAATTTATCATCAAAATAAGAGAGGAGGGTAGTGCTATTCACTTTACCTTTTGGGGAGAGGGAACTAAAGCAGTAGAGAATTACCTTATCTAAAGCTACAAAATGTGGTTTGTGGTAGAGACAGAACACATAGCTAGTGTATTCTGTCTTTTGTTCTGTTCCTTATTTCACATATCCATGTTACTATTTTTTGCTTAATTGTTTACAGCAAGTAAGTTGTGGCTTGCTTGTTCAAGTATTTAATATATATTGTGGCAGTAGTGTTGAGTTCACTGAGAAAGGGAGACTTTGGAAGGAGAAGGGCACACCTGAGCTGTTGAAAAGCAGAGCAGCAGTATTTGATGCTGGCTGCTCAGACTGCACGTCAGTGCCAATGTGGCCTCTGCCTAATCTAAATAGATCTACCCAACATCATCTTCCTCACTCCTTACATTCAGCTCCATTGTGTGTGGAAACCTTACTAGCCTTGTGTCCTGGCATTTGTAGTTTGGGCTCAGCATTTTGTTTAACGTTATGGTGTGTAGACCTTACCTGTGCTATGGAAAGAAGGATTTTCTGACAAACCTTGTAGCCTCCATGTGTAACGTGATAGTTTTGGAAAAGTTTGTAATGTGGTGTTTTCAGGCTGATTAAGAAATAGTTCCAAAGTGCTCATTACAATTCTTGAAAATTGTAGTGATAGAGGTAAGTAGTATCTTAGCAGTTAGTAAGGAACAGTGGGGCAAGTAGAGACAGTAGGTTTGGGTTTCTGCTTGGGAAGAGGTGCTTCAGGGGAGATGGCCAAAACTTCAGGGTGAGGGAATGATTTCTGTAAATTTTGGCCTAGACACATAGAAGTGAACCAAGACCTCATTTGTCAGTTGCAAACGTAAAGTCAAGTCATAGTCTGAAGGTAACACGAGCATTTAGACATGGTAATTAGCTGTGTTTATGGGTGAGATGTGAAGGCTGTGGACAAGCTTGACAAGCATTGTTTGTTTGGCCTTTTCTAAAAATGGAAAATACAAATTAGTTTTATCATGAGGCTGTAACTATAGCTTGAACTGTAGGAGAAGCTGCCACGATAGATAAATGGTCAGTTAATGCCTATGTGAGCTCTGAGGTTATTACTGCCACCCTTCCAGCTTTGTGATTTTTTTTTTTTTTCCAGACTGGGCCTGCTCTCTGTGTGGGCAGGAAAGACTTCGTTTTACGTTTGAGCTCTTGAATATGCTGCTAGTTACCTAGAATAACAAGTGAAAGAAGTGCCTGATTTCTTGCACAAATATTCCTCCCTCTGCCTTTCCTGGTTTTCTGAGTCAAGAATAAAATAAGGTTGCTAGAGCCCTTTTACTTACTGAGAATTGGTGTGGGAAAAATGGTGCCTTGTGCTTTCCCTCTTGTAGTGACTAGTAGAGGTCTCGCTGCTGCTGAGTTTCCCCCAGTGCTTTGGAAAGCTGGGCATGCGTATGCAGTCTCTGCCAAATTTGCAGAGGCCTAAGCCACATTTTCTTTTTCTTGGCCTGACTGTAGTACACCAAAAGGGATTCTTTTCTGCATGTTACTCTTGCAGCAGCTTGACTTGCAAACTAAGCAGGTATAGAAATAACTGCTTTCTTAAATACCTTTATGGTGTTTCCCCTTTTGAACCACTGCCCTTCTCCCACATAATTTTTTGTGGTCCAGGCCTAGCAACGAGGAGAAGCAGGTAAAGTTTGTTCCTCTTCAATCTCCATGAAACAGGGACCTGTTTCCCTGCAAGTGTCTGTCTATGGGACTGTTATGGGATTTCACCTGCTGTAGTGAAATGTGGCATCCAATTTACTGAAATTGGATTCCAGTGGTGTTTCTTAGTGAGAATGAAAGAGGTATGTACTTCCAAACTGGCTTACATTTTTGCTTCTACTGAGGAGTAATGAGATCTAGAGGTGGGTAGGCTGGTTTTGATTTTTGATTTTTATTTTTTGGTCTTTGTTTTGTTTTTAAATGTATGTGTGGGATGTGTTTTTTTGTTGGATGTTTGTTTGTTTTTGAGGGAGGCCTATATGAGGTGACCATAGAACAAAGGTCTTGAATAAACACAGATTGCTTAGAAGTTTAAAGACGGCTGACTTCAAACAGATAGCTATTTGAGGATACCATAAAACATATCCATTCTCAACTTTCCTAAAGACAGGGAAAAAGTGTGAATAGCTTCCCTCTCTTGAAAGCCATCCTTAGACTGACTGCCTCCTGTGCTGTCTGCATAGTTTCCCTGCAGCCACCTGATCCAGCTGCTGCAGGGTGGGCAGCATGTCCAGACAATCTCACTTGACCAGGTAGGGTTGCTCCTGTTCCTGTTCATTACCTATGTGCCCTGAGTTCATATAATTGTAGTGTTCTGTCTAGGGGATGATGCTCAACTTATGAGTAATGACAGTCTGTGACATGCTTAAACTATCTAGCTGTGATTTCTAGAGCTTGTTGTCTGGCTTCAGATAAGTCACATTAAAACAATCTCTAAGTTTTGATTTGGTTTTATTTTTTGCCAGGAAATAAGTTATGGGCAGGCCCTCAGACGTTCTGTTTCCAGCCTGCTTCCTGATCTAAAAGCTCTCGGTAGCTTGCTTCAGTATGAGGAGGAGCTGGAGATGTTGGCAGTATATGTGCCCTTTTTTTATGCTAATACAAGCCCTTAATCTTTAGATGTGCAGTCACTTTTCATACACTGCATTTGTGCACTCATTCTCCCTGGTCTTTAGAAATGCACACAGCATGGTGTGCCTGAGGACAAAGTGCCCTCGTTCAATTATTTGCTCCTTATTACAGAATCTGAATGGGAGAACTTGCAGTAGGGCAACATGCATCTACTCTCTGGGCTTGGAGCAAGAGGAGAGAGGGGGACTTCTGATCTGACTCAGTAATGTAACTGTAACCAAAATAGTGATTTCTCCAGTTGAGCCGTTCTGGTCTGTTGAATTTCCAACATGCATTTTAAACATTTTCCACATACATATTTAACTGATTGCACCAACTGGCTGTTTGTGTGATGATGTAACTGACCCCCTCCCTTGCTCTTCTTGAGAAAGCACCTGCTGGAACTGAAAGCTGTAAATAAACAGGGTTCATTATTTGCCAGGAAACTGACTCATTTTTCTGCTTGAAATGCATTAGTATCAAATCTTTCTCCTATCTTCCTGAAGTGAGAAGGCTGGACTGAGTGCCTGAACTACCCTACCAGTCATCTGTTGACCCGGCTTTCTTCATTACTCCAGCCTGAACAAGAGCATTTTAAAGGAATTGATTGATTTGTGGCAAGACCTCTGTTTTCATAGCCTTAGAAGCCTGTGGAGATAACATTATGGCTTTGGCCCCCTCAGGAAAGACACCTCCTCTTCAATTCCCTAGAGAAACATGAGTCCTATGTAATTATCCCAGAAACTGACGCAGATCTGTGTGTGTGGGTAAGCAGAGTTTTCTGCTGTCCCCACAATCTGTGGTGTTGGGAACTCCCAGAACAAGGAGAATTTGAAGCAGACATTATACAGATAAAGGTAGGTAAAAGTGCCCTTAGAAGAGTAACGCTGTCTGCAGGCTGAGGGAGTTCAGTGTGTTGGCTGTGTTCTGGCCATGCTTTCAAGCCTGTTATCATAAGTAGAAACCCGTACCTTCTAGCTGAATTTCTGATATAATGGCATGTTGTTAAGGGTCTGGGTGGAGGAATGTGATGTCTGTTTTCAGCTTGGCTGAGGTGCCTGCCCCATTCTGAGCACCTGTGTGAAACTGCCACTGTAGAGCAAAATAGCAAATGTGGTAGGTAGCTTGAGCTGATTTAGATTTCTTTTCCCCTCTCTGCTTCTCAAGCCTCGTCACCTACAGAATCAAAGTGCAAGATTTTTCATTGTTCTTTTCATGTTGGAGTTATTGCCAAACTAATCAGTGCTGCTATAGCTGGTCTTGACGCTTTTAATGTCTATCATGGATATGTGCTTCCTCTTGCCTGTTGAAATAACACATTAATCATTCCCTGGATGCTGAATGATGAGGACCTCTGCATAATGCTCATTCATCTTTTGATGTGTGGCCTTTTCCAGCAGGTGAAGTAATAGATTAACAGTGCAATCCGAGGTCTTCTTTCAAGTATCTCTCACTTTCCTCAGAGCCACTCACCTTCCCTATGATGAGCTCCTAAGGTGATGTGGAGCTCTTGCAGCATCAGGTGGTAAACAGAAGTTGAAGTTCCTAGTCTTAAGAGCAGAGGTGCAGTAATAGCACAATTCATCATGTGGTGTTACTTTCTAGTTAAATCGAAGCAAGTAAACTCTAAAGGGTTAAACGTGTTCTTCCTGAAACTCTTCTCCCTACGTTGTGATTAGGAGAACTCAAATCCCAGTACTCATTTCTGCTGTTCAAACTCTTAACTACAGTTCTGTGTTTTGTATAATTGTGGTCTTTTTCTCTGTATTCCTTCCCATCTTGGCTGAAGACCTTATACACTGTTTTCTGACTGAGAAGTCCTTACAGCTTGTTTTCTACAGTATTCTTGCCCAGAATCAGTGAAGGAGGAAAGTTGTTTTCTGTGATAACTTCTGCCTTACATCAAACCTGCTTCTCTGACAACTCTGTACCTCAAGCTGGGAAGAATGTCTTCTCTGTCCCTGGTTGCCCTTAGAGTTAGCACAAACTCCTTTCCCACAAAGAGGCCAAAGTGTTCTACAAAGGCCATGTTTGGAACATGTCTGTGATCATGTACTATATCTTTGATTTCCCTAAAGAAAGGAAATTTTCTTGGAAAGGTTGCTTATTATGTGGAATAACTTAAAAAAAAAAGTGATGAAAAGGACACCTAACAGGGTTTGGATACTCAAAAGAAAGGCAGCCACCGACTCATTCCTCACTGAGGATGAGTTTATTGGCATAGATACGAACAAGGGGATGGAGGAACTAACTCAGAACTGCAAAAGTGAGCGTTGAGATTTTAATGAGTAGTGAAATTTTCAGGTTATTTATCTCTTGTAGATGGTTACAACTAACTTACGAAAAGTTTGATCCTTTTGTTTGACTGTTTCTATTTCTGACCGGTATTAATCCAGTCTTGATGCCAGGCTAAATATGTCTAACCATAACCATGTGAAAGCTGAAACTGTCTAGAAATGTTAGCTTAGAGGTATCAGAGCAGATTATGTTAAGAACTTAATTTTAGAAATCATTTTTCCAGGCAATCTTTGGAACTGCATACTGATTGCTTTTTTTATTTTAAGCTTGAATATGAAACTAGAGAATAGCAATAGTGTTTTTCTGTTTGACAAGACTACAAAACTTTTATGGAAAATGAAGCTATGGAACAAAATGCATGATAGTTTCTGCTTACATGATTTCAGTTTGCTCTTTGAAAACAGGCAACACAATACAGATGTCTGAAATAATTTTTTCCTATTCTTCTGAGAAAAGGGAAGGGAAAAATACCCAAGCCAGTGGATTGGGTTAAGATTTTTGTTTGTAATAGTTTTCTAGTATTTTGTTGAGGCTGTAATTTATCTTCAAGAATTAATTTGGTTTGTTAACAGTTAATAATTGAATTTAGAATTTGAGGGAGGGTAGTGGTGTTACTGGGCAGCTGGAGAACCTTCAGTTGTTTTCATGCTTCAGCTTTCTTGTTATCTTTAGGTTATACATTGCCTGGCTGTAAGAGGAGGACGTCTGAAGGGAATCTAGTTATAAACTGTTGCTATTCTTTACCTTTCTGTGAGGAACCATAAGAGCACATCCACAGGGCTGAATACAGCTCAGAAGAACTGAGTGCTGGCTGTAAAATGGAGAGCTGAAAAGGGGATGTAATATGAAATACTATGGTAATTTTCACTTCCGAATGGGCAGTAGGGAATATAAAAGTCTTTCAGGAAAGGTACAGAACTGGGGTAGGAAAGTCACAGAAGCTGCCAGAGTTGTCAATAGACTTCTGCTTCAAAGGATAACTAGAAATTGCTCTGCTTTAAGCTCTCTTTGTAGCTGAAGGCATGGTCTCTTGGGAGGAGTAGATGTGATTGCTGTCCTTGGAGTCCTTCATTTTACTGGATTTCTCTGGTTGTTGGTGTGCAGCAGCTTAGGAGGACGGTAGCTGACTGAACACCCTTTTGATTTTAAGGAAACTAAGCCTCAGTGGTGTTTGTTAATGCCTTCCATTTGGATGGGAAGAAAACCCTTCCCTCAGTGGCTTGAAGTAGTGCTATTCAGTAATGTGGGTGCTCTGACAGCAAGTTTAAGATGTGGTGTAGGGATTGCATCTCCTTAGAAACTGTTACTGAAAAGTTAAATTTGCTCCAGTTAAGTATCTTCTCAAAGCCTGCTGAGATGAATGGTTCTGTCCCAAACGGCTTTGGTGGTGATCCTCACCCCGGTGGGGAGAGTCCAATGGCTGATGTGCTGTGAGGAGGTTTCTTCATTACTTTTTTTCCCCTCGAGCTGTAGCTTCTGGCATTCAGCTGCTTCATTCCTGAGAAATTTCCATTTTCTGCTTGTAGTGTCTCTCTCTCCCCCTTGTCTAGAGGTGTTCTGTAACTTGGACTTTGCTTCCTTTCCCCCCTTGCTAGTGATTGCTACAAACCCAGGGTAACAGAACAAGAGTAGATTGGCAGTTCTGTGGCTACTGATATCTGACAGAAAAGGAGTCTGCTGAGAACTCAGTGCTGCCGAACAATTTATATCTTAATTTATAAGAGGCAATTTATATCTTGTAGTAGTTTTAATAAAAAAAATAAACCAAAAAAAAACTACAGTCCCCCTCCTCCTATTTTAGCAAGCTGGGGCAGAAGCATCTCTCAGGGTGAGCAGAATTAATCATCATCATCATTCCAGCACTGACTGACAACCTGGAGGATGATAATATGTGATTTTTTTTTTTCCTAGTGAGCGGGGGAGAAGAGTGGAAATTGCAGTTTCTCTGCTAATTGCACTTTAGATGTCATTTGTGACAATTTCATATTGTCTAGACAGATACAGTGGAGCAATTGCTTCCACAGAGCCTAGTGTTAGCCTGTTATATATCTGGGTAGCAAAAATGGAGGATGTGGGAGAGGAGGAAGTTGCTATAAGCTGCAGAAAGGATTCAGGAGTCAAGCATGGTCTACTGAAATATTTCAAAAGGAAGTCCAAGCAATATGCATTTCTGTTCTCTCTTTGCACACTTCTCTGTTGGAAACTTAGATGTCTAGTGGCTAGCAGTTCTCTATAACAAAGCTGCTTCTATTCATCCTCCTTAACAGAATTGCTCCCAACCTTAGCATTTACCATGGTAGGATATTGGGCTACCTTGCACTTTTGGCTTACTGGAAACAGTCTGTGTCTTTTCTGGGACTTTGGGTGGTGAAAGCTGTGAGTGTGACACCTAACACTTGGTAGAGTGCAGCATGACTTACTTTAAAAATATTTATCTGCACCTTCCTTGGGGACAGTAGGTTACAATAGGAGTGTTACAGATGGGACATTTTATTGATGATTATAACAGTGTATCTATTATTGAACCCATTTGTCAGTACCAAGTGCATTTGAATCTGTAACTTTGGGTCTCAAGGGCTCAGTCTAGAATGAATTAGTTAAATAATAGACTGTCTTTGTGCTTAGTACTCTGCTTCAGTACAGATACTGTTATTCTCTAGAACATTAAGCACAGAGTTGGTCCATCTGGATCTCATGAGATTGCATGTTGCCTTGTTTTGATTTTTTCCTACTATACATATTTATGTTCCCCTGTTCATTGCTCTGTGATCTGAGAGGGCACAGTTACAGGATCTACCAATCAGATTTAAAATCAACTATAGCTTTTAGCCATTAGTGTTAATTATCTTTGTCCACCTGTTCTGAATGAGGCCCTAGTATGCGACTTGTGTGCCTCAATGTGAGGTAGTGCAGGAGCTGAGTTTGGTCTTGGCAGGCTTTGAAATTTCTGCTGGAAAGGCCATCTTAGCTGAGACCATTCAGCTCAGACTGTGTAACCTCAGAGAGGGTCCTGAGGAATGTGTTTAACAGGGTGTTTGTCATCCTGCTCCTCACAACGCCGTAACTAACTACTGGTCTTAGGGAGCCCTTCAGGTGAAGTAGAGATGCTCCTGCAGCAACAGCTCCTGTTCCTGCATGGGATGGAGTTGCAGGCTGTTTAGGTTACATGACGGCCTGTAGGAAGTTTGTTTACCTGGACACTTGGCCATTATGTGGCTCAGGTAACTTAGTTTGTGTTTTACTAAAGTAATATGTACCAGTTCTTATTGGAGCTGCCAGGTACCTGCTAGAGCGAGACTCTACAAGTATTTATTTCAAGGATTGGGTGGGGTGTTGAAGTGCTGTTCCCAAGCCAAGCAGAGGGTCTCCTGGCAGACTCACAGCATGTTACGGTGACGTGTGCCCTGCTTCTGCTTTTGCACCCTTGTGGTGTCCTCTGGTTGGTATAGATCTTGCTTGCTGCTGGTGCTGCTTTCTGAAAGTAATCCCTCAAGGTCAGTGATCTTCCTAGGCAGCTGCCGGCCTTTCCAAAGGTGAGAAGATGAATATGGCTGGAGAATACCAGGAGACTTCTTCCTAGCAGAATCTGGACTGTGCTGGACTGTGCAGCATGTACTGGTCATCTTCCCTCGTGGCTCTGATTTTATTGTGTCACTTAGAGGACAGACGCTGAAAGGCTGGGTGAGAGGGTGGGATGTGTGGTGTATGTGCACCAAGACTGTTGACAGGGATGAGATTAATGATTGTTTGTGTGTGCACATTATCAGAACACCATAAGCATTGCAGGGAAGTGGCATCAAACAAGCCAGTTGCATTGTGTGTAGGTTGCTCACATCAGGAGGCAGCTGCTGTTTCTAGGGTTGTGGCCCTGCCAGAATCTGCATGCTGTGGGAACTCTTTCTCCACGATTAAGTGCAATGATCAGACAGGGTGTTCCAGTAGGATGGCAGCCTTGGCACATCCACATTCTGGTTTTGGACCACTCTGTGGAAGCAGCTCTGAAGAGCAGATTTCTAAAAAGCATGTTTAGGTTGCAGTGGCAGTAACTTAGTCTCTGAACTCTGAGCCAATGGTATAGAAAGGGTCTGCTGACTGAGTAGGTAGAATATCTCTGCTCCAAATTTTAATCTGCCTACCTTCCCCTTAGAAAGAATTAAGGCAGTTTATATATGATGCAGGTGGTAGGTATACCTCATAGGTATAGGATGTCAGGTGTACCTTATAAAGCTGTAGCACTGTTTGTTCTGGATTAGCTGCTTTTGCACATGTTGACGTATATATGGAGCAGAAGAGGGGCCTTGGTAAGACAAGATTGAAGTATAACAATTTTCTGGGGAGCCAAGGGATTTGTAATACCTAGCAGTGTTGAAGGTTGGAGCTTTTGACTCAGTAACCTGTGAACCTGGGGAATTAATTAATCTCAAAGTTTGAGATTTAATAACTGTTCTTGAATAAGACAAACGGTTGCCAAGCAACTTTGTGCCAGAGAGGACAGGGTTTCTTGCCTTCTGTAGAGTCCCAGTGCTTTGCAGCAAGAACTGAATTTCTAAAGCTGATACACACCTTTCCGATCTCTTGCTGTTTTCTGTATTCTAGAGCTAGAATGTAAAATTGAAGTAAATTTTTTTTAGTTGCTGGAAGACAGTGGGCTGCTTCTGGAAAAAAGAAGTGTCATTTCGATTCTGCTGTCTTTATGACTAGAAATGGGAAGTTAGGTGTGGATTTTATCCGGTCGTTCCTCCTGCTTCCTGTGTTAATGCTTGATGTCCTGCACTGCAAAATGTGAACTGAGCATTAGAAGTGTGGGGCTAAGGCTGAGAGATTCAAATCCTTCTTGTCAGGTGTGTGTGTGTGTGAATAGAACAGATGTGGTGTTGGTCCTCTTTGACTTTCAAACCACAAGTTTTCATTAAATTACAGATTGGAAAAGAAAATTTAGCAGGAGTTCTGAGACAGAAAGGCTTGAAAGGGACCTCAGCAATCTTATAAACTTTGGCAGTCGGTTTTTCCACTTTCCATACCTGCCTCAAATCATCTCTCTTTTGTTAATCTAATGGCTGCATCAGGCCATGAATCAGACTTGAAACAATGCCATTCTCTCCTTTATGACAGAAGCTAGATAGAGGTGCATGTAGAAGCCAGGATGGAGGACATGTTCCTGCTATATACTTTTGATTCTATTGCCTTCATGACTCAGACTCATTTCTCGCATATTCAGGCTCTCTGGCTGCGTTTGCATACATTTACTTCTGGAGTGAATATTTGGTATCTCTCCCCGTGACTGATAAAAATACAGAGGAATAGAACTTTTTTTTTTTTTGTAGCTGAAAACCTCCCTTTCAGAGCCTTGAAGCTAAGACTGGGTATCTTACTGTGAATAAACACCAGTGGTGCCCTTAAAGTCCACATGCCGAGGTGTGTTCCTTGTCCTGTGCTCCATGGCCCATTCCATGTGTAGCCACCTTTCAGTAGGTAAAAATTTGACAGATGGCCAATGCAATGGCAAGTTTGGATGACTTGTCCCTAAAAGGAAAAGTGACATCTGCATCTTTGTCTTGGAACTTGGAAGCAGATTTGGGATCACTCTTCTTTCTTACTTGAGATGTGCTTTTTCCCGTGCAGTGAGAATATTACACTTTGAATAGCTCTGTGGTGAAAACACTTATGCCATCAATGAGTGGTTCAGTATGTTGCAGAATTCTCTGCACTCATGATAGGAACAGTCTTAAGAGGTTTCAGAAAGTAGAGCATAAATATGAGGGATGTTTCTCAATGGTCTTTGAATTTTATAGTCTGTTTTTCCTTTCTAGGAGGTTGCTGGAGTCTTCCCTCATTTCTTTATCTCGCTATGATGGAGCAGGATCCCGAGAACATCCGATCTACCCAGATCCAGCCAGGTAAAAGCTAAATGCACTCTGAATGTAGTTAAATTTCATAGACAAAAGCATAACTTCGGTATAACTCACTGAATACTCTGGGAATGGTTCTCATATTGGGTTCATCTCTTGATTAATGTACCATGGGGACAGAGTGCAAAACAAGTGAGAAGATGCTGTTAAGTCTGGAGGTGAATGAGGAAAAGAGAAAGGAATTGCTGTTGAAATAAACACATAAGGATTCCCGAAATCATTTGGTATGAACACTAGGTGGCAAGCAGGTCCAACAGTAAATGAGGTATATCAATATACTCAAAATCTCTTTAGAAGAAAAATTAAGAAAAACCAAATAGTCTATTCAGGAGAGAGGGAATGCAGGAAAGGCAGTTACAGGCTGGTGTGAGCAGACAACATGCTTGAAAGAATGAATTGTCTCCTTATGAGAGAGGGCATAACCAGGAGGTTATGTATACTTAACTAAGAACAAAATACTGACAGTTATTTCTGAAGAGTCATGAGTCATAAACACCTGTAGTGCTGCTTAATCTTTAAAAGAGGTGGGAGTGTTTCAGAGAGCTAGAAAAAGCAAACGTGGCAGAGTTATCAAAAATGGAAAGGAGCGATCTTTGCAGTTTCTACTTAGTGTATTAAGAAAGCAACAGATGGGATAATGTGACCCACAGACTATGTCAGAAGAAATTATAGAATCATGAACCGCAAGTAGCTTTGGAAGCTTTCAAATAATAAATCACGACAAATAAGCTTTCTTTTGATTGATTTAACAAATCTATGAATGAGGAAAGTGTAAAATATATCTGATTTAGCCTTTTGGAGAACCTCTGGCATAGCTGCAGGAATTGAAGACTATAAGGATTTATTATAACGGAGAGTACAGCAATACCACTGCATGAGAATTAAATCTTAAGTCACTGAAGGAGGTTTGTTGTTCTGTAGTTTTTGGTATTCTTTTTAAGCTTGTTATTTTTCTCATCATTAACAACCAAATCTGCATTTTTATACCAATAATGCTCTAAGTACAAGTTCTGAAATAAAAGGCTGTGTTGCAAACTGGCCAGATGGTATAACTGTGCTGGTAAATAACTCCTTGCTAACTATCTCTGTAGATAAAGCCTTGTAGAGGTGAAATCTTATGTTAGGCTTTTTTTTCCCATTTATTGTGAAGAAAGTTGCTTTGTAAAGATAATTCAAAGGCTTGGGAATGATACAAACAAAATTGTAGTGAAAGTAAGGTGGAGTGTGGATATGTAAGGTTATTGGGAAACCAACTTAGGTGACTGATGAAGGTTTTGGCAGCTGCATGTCAGAATGATACTGATAAATGCAAAGGCTTCTAAATTGCAGTTGATGAAGTGACAGCTAAAGGGATTGATTTACTTGGAAAGATGAAAATGGTATTTTACAAATGTTAATTAAAAGCTATGACTACATTCAGGTCAATTTAAGAATGCCAAGAGCTCCTAAATTGCTGGAAACACACCATTCCTTATTTCTGGAATGCGTAGTCCAAAGCAGGCAGATTGATAGAGCAGGGATTTTAAGAATTGATTCTGGCTCTCTGGGAGCTGCATTTTAAAAAAGAAAAGGTCAGCCTGCCTAGGTTACTGAATTCTTTTTTTCCCCTTCTGTCAGTTGTCTGCTGTGATGAAGCTCAGTAAAATGTATGAAAAGAGATC
>WEIV01022302.1:496227-676342 GCA_013390005.1 Calyptomena viridis
AGTCTCTAGGTTTTCAGTCTGACTCTGTCGTTGTTTACTGGAGACACAGCGCAATGGGAGCACTAATCTGCAGAAGTGCAATCAATTCATAATGCACCTGCTGGTTTCCCTTAGCACACCAGCTACTAAGAACATATGGGTAGAACCTGAGCTCTTGGTACAGCCAGTCTTGGTCTTTACCGCCCTCCTTCACAGCTGTCCTCTGTGCACTCATGTATTTCAGAGTGGTATTTTTTCCTCTCTGTGACAACCTTCAATTTCTGCAAAAGAAACTCTTTCAGGTGGGAGCCAGGTTTTCGTGGCAGGAGAAAGGAGTGATTGGAATGGCTAAAGTTTTTTTATGAGGCTTTGAGTGAGTATGGAGCTTTTGATATACAGCTCCAGAGCAGTGAGACAAACTCTGTCATTGTGGAGAGTGAAGCATAAGGAATCCGAGGGGTAAAGAAAGAGGTTTACACTGTAAGGGGTAGGTTAACCTGGCACTCGGGATGAATGGGATGCCAAGTGTTAAGCTCTGATGGGGTGGATAAGAGAGATTGCTTGGTCAATAGCAGCCTTTTGATATCCAAACCATAACGTTTCTAAAAGCAGTTAGGTAGGGTTTATTCCATTATTCTCTTTCCTGTCCTGGTGTTTACATTTGAAGTTAACAAAAGAGATATAGGAGATGTGAGAATCTATATGGGCTCTTCATGTCACTTAAATGCTGATGGTAATGGATTTTTAGGATCTATGAGACATCTATATACTGCAGAAAAAGCAGTTTCTTTCTGGAAGTCTTAGATGGGACAATTTGTTATCTGTATTTCTCACTCGTGCGGCTACAAATAATATTCTTGTTAGCATTTTGCTATTTGAGTTCAGATAAAGATATTAAAAGCAGAATTGCTATTTGTTGTACATATCTGCCTTTGTTGTTTCCTTCCCAGAGCTCCTTTATCTGTTTTTGATGTTCTTCCTTTGCCTCTGTTTTTTGGCTCATATGGCCCTGCATCATTGTTTTTCATNATTGTTTTTCATGAAGATGGCCTTTCTCAAAACTGCCTTTCAAGGCAGACATGAATATTACGGAACTTGGTTGTCACTTTCTGGGTTTTTTTTCTTCTCTCTTACAGGTTTCTGGAGCAGTTAGCACTGGGATTTCGATTCCAGATACACAGCAATTTATTTTAATTATATTCATCATCTTAAACACAGTTTCAGGCTAGGAAAGTTACAAGTCCTGGATGAATGGGAATGATATTGAATCTACTCTGTGAACTTTATTTTTTAAGGATTAGTTAGCCTTATCTTGGCTTGTGACCTACTCAACAGTAGCCTGCAGCTTCATTTTCCATATCGTTTTATCTTTATCCTTTGTGACAGTCTCTTATATTACCCTTATCTTGGTCTTAATATCTAGTAGTACTGCCTGGATGCAGTGAGCAGGCAGTGACTGTTTCCTTGCAGCAGTACTGCAGGGTATTGCTAACCTCTCCAGCACAATGTTGTTTTACCATTAAGTCACATTCCAGCAAGGCAAGTGTGTTCACAGCAGGGTGGTGAAAAAATGAGTGCCTTTTGAAAGATGGCAGTTGCCACAAGAGCTCACGTCATATTCCATAGTTAATTCCATAGTTAATTCCATATTCCATTGGTTACCTGGGCCGGTAGAAGCAGCTTTGATGTCAAGATGGTATGTCTGAGGTTTTTTCTGCTTAGAAACTGTGTTCCTTGTTTTCCTTTTGCTTTTATTTTGTGTCTGTGCAACTCGGAAGTCAAACTAGGTCACCTAGTAGGCGAGGTCTGGTGTTAATGAGACTGATTAGGAAGCAAGCTGTTACTGGTTTGTTGCTGGCCATGCAGAGCAGGTAGTGGTTAGCTTTCTTGAAGCCTGTAGGTTAACAGATTAGCATTGTTTGTAAAGTTATGGTTTAATTTCTGTTTCCCTTGGAAGAGTAGTAGCATAACAGTGCAAGATTTTTTTTAAAAAGAAGTAGAAAAGAAAAAGTCCGTGCTTACTTTTGATGCTTCACTCTGGTATTGAAGCCTGATGGGGCACTTGGGGCAGTAAGTTTGTGCAACAAACTGTGTTCAGTGAGCACCAGTTTTGAAGTTTCCAAGTGATGATTTCCCTAGTCATGCTTATGTTTGAATGAATGTTTGAAAATGGCTAATTAAGGGGTCTCAAAGGAAGGGTAGTTGTAGTGTTGGATTCCCCGTATTTTTTATAAAACTCTGCATACAATGGTTTCTGGAATGCTCATGTGCCAGGTCTAGGCTGCTGAGTAGGGATTCTCTACCTTAGTCTGGCCACTGATGTTTCTGTTTTCTAATGATTCCCTGTAGCTATGAAATGTATCAGCCATATACTAAGACACCATCATCAATTTGTAAGCCAATCACAAAATGAGGTGATTAAAACAGAGACAACTGGATCTTGCACCTAGAAAAGACTGTGTTTTATTCTAGTTCCAAATCAGTGTTTCTCTGAAGCAGTTAATCTTTGGCATTTAATGGACAAGTGCTTTTGTTTCTCTTGACCAGGGGATAAATCCTCTCATATGTGATGATTCTCTGAGACACTTGATCTTCTGAAGTGTCATTTTTAATCTTGTAAATGCATTTTCCCCTGAACAGCCCTCTGAGAGGTAATGAGGGCTGTGGCATTTGTTTCCCTCTGGTCAGCTGAGCCATTAGTAACTCAGCAGTCTGCTGTTTTGGGGGGCATTTTAGCTGATAAATAGGTACTTGTTTTCCCTGGTGCTCCTTTGAAAAAGCTCCTCGTGAAAGACTGGCATTTCAGCCTTCAGAAGGACACAGGCACCCTGTCTTGGGTGACTTGCCAAACTACTTTATCAATTACTGTGTTAAAAATCTATTCTTCTAGTTCCTGTCTCTCCAGCTGGCCAATATTGCTCTTTGCAGTTTCTCTAATATTTTTTCTTTTTTTTTTTGTTTCCAGTGTTATACTTGGGACTTTGCTCCACAGTCATATTACATTTAGTGCCAGGAAAGGCTTTTTGTGGAGCAGTTGCATCTTTTTGCTTAAATTTCCTTGTTTCCCATTGTCTCCTTCAGTTCTGCCTTAAGTACTTCTCCTTCAGTAATTGTAATAGCCTTCAAAGATATATCAAAGATGTAAATTTATAACTTTTATTTTTACGAGATTATGTATATTCTTTTAAATATAGCTTAAAAGAATCATATAATAGTCATTTTAATATCTGCGGATGTCAATAGTTGAACACTTTTTGATAGGACCAGTGCTCCGGACTTGCTTATTTGTATCTACTTGTGAAAATAAATCTCTGCTTAGATAAGTCAGTTGTCTTGGAAGTTTCGTCTTTAACATAATCCTGGTTTTAGGTGAGATGCTCTTGTCCTCAGAGCTATAAGTAGGGTAGTCCCCTTTTCTTGGGTTGAGTTTACAATTTCTCCAAGGCTTGGTCTGTGAGTAAAGTAGCATCTACTGGACAGAAGCTTTCTTTCTGAATAAGAAACTACTCTTAGTGATCCAGGAGGTGTTATTTCAGCTGCTGTGTGTCTCTGAAGAATTAGGACCCACTTGCAGTATGGCTTTTCTTTTTATCTTCTAGGATATTTGTAGCTCACCAAAATATTCAGAATGTCAAGGTTTTATTTATTTCATGTTTACCTCCTATGTTGAAGCTTATTTCCTAGAAACATTCCCATTTTTTCCTAAATTAATTTATACTAGATGCTCAGGATCTTGCAGGATCAGACAGAGAAAAAAAAAGAAGTGTTAACATCTGGTAAAAGCGGAAAAGCTAGTAGCTAACTTTCTATCATACTGTTCCCAGCATTGTATGTTCCCTTACCCGTCAGGATGGTTCTGCAAAGCAATCGACATGTTCTTAGAACAAATAGCAAATGTAATGTTCCCTTCACCACCTTTTTCCTACTTCTATACTCTTTGTAAAAAATAGCACACGCTTTGTTGTAATCCTATACAACACTTCTGAGTACACTCTTCTGAGGGTATATGTCTTCCAAATCAGCAGTGAATCCTGTGAAGTGAATTGCAAGATTTCAGGATCTGTTTCTGCTTTAGTATGGCCAGTTTACCATGACATCTTTCAGGTACCCTCTTTAGAGGACCTGCAGTCAGACTTGACCAGCCTCTAGAACCAAGTAAGTTTGCATTTTCTGGTAACCTCCTCTGAGCTCCTGATAGGATCTCTGGCCTACTCCTGCCCTCTGTGCTATCTCCTCTGAAGTAACTTCCTGTAATGTAAAACAAATTATAGCAAATAAGTACAGATACTTAACATTTTATTGCTTCAAACATTGTTTTTTTTCTGCTACATGAAGATGGTGCAACTGAATCTAGTGTTAACCTTTAAGGATATTAGTAGGTGCCACTCAACCAATTACTTAGTATTTCTATTGTATAGTGCCTAACCTCTGCAGTAGAAATTGATTTAGCATTTTAAATTAGATCCCATGAAATGTGAGAAAATGCTGAAAATATGGAACAATTGGCTTGGTCTGATATAATTTGATTCTTCTGAACTTGCATAGCTTACTGTCTGTGATTAAATGGCTTTTCAAAATGGTCATTGTTGACCTAATTCTATTGGCAGTGTAGTAAGTGAGAGTTTTAATATTGACTACAATGGGAACAGTTAGACCAACAGATTGCATTAGAAATCCCATGCTGTGTGTTTAATTTCACTTCCTGATACAACAATCACTAAATATTAAAGTTAATTCTTGCCAAGATAGAAAAGCAGAACATGGCATTCTTTTTGTCTCTACTGTCTTCTGTATCCACTGTTATAAATGCAGTAGCCAAGTTACCAGATGAAAAAGAATGTCTTTTTCTCTAAACCTTAAGGCATAAAATTTTGTATTTCCAGCTCTGTCTTCAAATCTAACATTGCTGCTCCATTGAATTTATGTTGGTCAACTTTTCTCTCAACAAGCAAACATGACAATAACAGAAAAATCCAAAGGGATTTGACTGTCTCATCCAGTTTAGGATAAACTTTCATCCTTCTTATGCTCTATTAAATGTCCATAAATATCCTGAATGTTTGGGAATTGCTTTCTTTTCATGCTCCATTGTATTTTAGTGTTAATACTATTTCTCCCCTACCAACTCTTATTCTCCACATCACTGTTTTGATTTGTCCCACAGTGGTATCTGAACAAATGATGAATAACCTGAATTTTGAGCCAGAACTTTAAAGTTGTTTTGACCATTTGTTGGCTCTTGCAGATTTCCAGACAAACTAGTCTGTTAATGATTAGAGTATTAAGTTTCCCTTGTCACCTTACTGTGACACATTTTTGTTTCGTTTACTTTTGGAAGGTTATTGAGTTGCTTTGCAGAAGAGGCCTTCTTTATGTAGACACACACACACACACTGAGGGATTTGCTTTCTGCTTTTGCAGGTAATGTTAATTAAACTATCCACTGCAAATCATTAGCTAACGAGTCTGTAGGTAGTTGGCACTAAATAGAAAGTAGAGCATTGGAGAACTTGGGAAACTTCTCATTTCTTGCAGGAGTGCTTCACGCTGGCACTGCAGTGTGCTAACATCTGCTCTCCTCCCTCTGTCAGCAGGCTGTGTGTGGTACAGAAATAACACAAAGTGCCACCCATCTTCGCTGATTTGTAGGGGGTTTTTTATTTTCCTTTTTAGAGGGTGCAGAAATAATCTTCAGCTGGCACTATGGTACTATCAGCTGTTCTAGCTTTTCAACACTAGACTAGACACTCTTGCATGTAGTTGTTGAGCATGGGAGTTTAGATATAAATGGCTCTGGAAATTAGTAATCGGAGTAATGTTCAATAATATTATTCTTTTCCTTGGGGAAGTGTATCTTATACTTCCATTTACAGTAAATAGGAATTGTAACATTCTCGAAGGATAGCCACTGTTTCTTATTCCCTGCAGTTTGAGCTATATGGCATCGGCCGTTGAGGTGTGATTTTTAATTATTTTCTTTTAGAGGATGTTAAATATGGACGGCTGTCCTTTGAATCAGTAGAAGCTATTTTCGTCATTGTGAAAACTGAAGAAAAGCCTAGTCTATTTTTTCCCTTTTAGGCTTTTTTTTTGTGTTGGGGGGAAGTTGTATGCACAGTGAATAGGGCAGTACAGGATGGACTTCTCACATCAGAAAGTCTCTTTGATTAGAAGGTTTGTGTCCGAAAATGTTTTTGTGGGCACTAAGTCCATTGGCTAGTGGCATTTAAAAAAACTTGAACAATTAGTCGCTTTAGGACTCTTGATTTGGACTGTAGACTTGAGCTAATTCCTCATTTGTTTTGAAATCTGCTGCAAATATTCTTCAACTGGAGAGTTCTGCAGAGTGTAGTCCTGCTGTTGTTCCCCTTGCTGATGTTTGTCCACTTCAAGAGCATCTTCCAGTTCTAGTAAATGTCCAAAGCAAATACAAACCCTGAAAACTGTTTTGTTGCTTTTCTCCCAGGGTTGCATATCAGTGCTGTTTCAAAAACTGTTACATAGAGTTTTAAAAAAGTGTATTTCTTGTCTTCTGCTAACTCTTTACTCTGTGTGGCAAGACCTGGCACATGACACTTCTTTTTCACTTTGGCCTTTTCTCTTTAGCAGGAAAAGTTGGTATGTCAGTGTTCGAATTTGCAGGATTCCTTCTGTTTTTGATCTGTATCTTGGTGGGCTGGAGGCCTCTCATAAAAGAACAGCGGCAGCTTTTACATTTCTGATTTCAAGAACCCTGCTGGTTACACAGAAACCTGAGGGTGAGGTGCAGCTTTGGCTGTGAACTGCAAATGCTGTGTCTGCAGTGGGAGGAGAAATGGAAGCTTTAGCTTGGATTCAGTTTTGGTTTTGGGGAAATAGCTTGAAATGCTAACAACCTTTGCAGAACAACCTCTGCTTTTGTGTTCCTGGGTTCCTCAAGTGTGTGGGAAACCCACGTAATGGACTTTCTTCTCAGCCTACATTTCTTGCGCACTGACTTAAAGAAAACAAAACTAAAAAAAATTATAAAATGCACAGCTTGCTGGAGTGGGTTAGAAATGTGCTGCTAGTGCATTGCATAAGGAATATTTAGTTTCCTAGTGATTTCAAGGCTCTGCAAGTAATGTTCCCCCTACAGCTGCTTGGGAAGGAGGCAAGGAGGGCTGCAATTACAGATGGAGATCTGGAATCCAGGGAGAACAGACTTGTTACTTGTGTAAGGTCATACAGAGAGTAAATTCTGAACAAAGAAGAAAGCACTGTGGAGGTCTGTTTCAGAACTCCAGAGTCACTAATGGAATTTCATTATTTTCTTTGTAATTTTAGTGCTATATAATTACAAATCCTCTTGTGGCCTATGAATGCAATATCAGGAATTTTGTTTGCTGGGGATTCTGAAGATCCTTCAGTTTGACCTCCTGCTTGTACAGTTGTTATTGCCAGAATCAGACTAGGTCAGTCATGGTTTTGTCTAGGTCCTGTCTTGAGACTTACAAGGATGGCAGCTCTGCGGCCTCTCTGTGTAGCCTGTTCAGTGTTGCACTGCTGTCCAGGGGAAGATTTTCCTGTGTCTGCTGTAGGATGATGCTAGACCCTTTCCCCTCATTCCCCAAGCCCCAAACATTTATTTTTAAACAGAATGAGATGTTGTTAAGGATACGACCTAACATTTCTGATTTAACTGGAAAATCTTATGAAAGGTGAGATTGTCTTGAGATCCACTTAAACTGGACCTTGAGGGAAGGAGCACAAAGGAATAGTCTGCAGATTATGCTCTTTTGCCTGTGCTTCTGGGAGTGAAATTGTGGAACTTAACAGATCTCTTTGACTTAACAGAAAGTTCTCCTCAGGACTGTGGTGATCTTGCTTTTTGCTCTCCCAGTCAAAATTCCAAGATTTCTCTTTCATTTGCTCAGTTGCTGACATTGATTCATTGACTCTTTGTGGGTTTTTTGACACTTTTGAGATGTTGTCAAACAATGAAGAAAGAGGACTCTTAAGGTTACGCAAACGTAAAACATGTCAAGAGGAGTTGGTACAGTTAGTGGTATGAATTTGGAACATTAGAAGCATGAAATCCATTAAAACTCCATGGCACGCTTAGGATGACTAGGTGATGTTGGGTTTTTGTTTTCTTGGAAAATACTTTAGTACATAGTATTTTTAATGTACAGTAATCTTCTTTCTTTTACTGAAGGGACAATGGAGACCGATCCAGGCACCGAGCTCCCCGGAATGCCCGCATGTCTGCACCCTCGCTAGGGCGCTTTGTCCCGAGGTAAGGCATCTACACTTAGGAGTAAAACGGTGTGGAAATCCTGGAGGTACCGGTTGTAGTACAGCTCTCAGGTGCTTTTAGATGGAATACTTTTCTTACACAGGGCTGCTTTATCCTTGGTTTTCAATTCCTTGGACTCCTGAGAGGGCATGTCAGTATGAACAGCTGTGACATTTGAAGGGCACCATGATCTTAGTGCTTCTTACTTGCAGGTTGGGGCCATAGTGTGAAGGCAGATACTCAGTACAACGTGCTGGTTTGAGATTAGGAAGCTATTGTGGGAGGTAGAGATTTGGTAAATGCTGACCTTTGCAGCCACATGGATCAGAGAAGGATCTAATCTGTAATTTACTTTTTGTTTGAAGCAGTGAAACGGTTGGCTAAGCAGAGGATTCTAGCCTTCCCTCTACTATAGTCTGCTGGAATGCAGTCATATTTCCTCAAAGTAGTTATAGTTGCTCTCCAGGGCTGTGTACACTGAGATGTCTTTCTCCATGTAAGCTTACTGTCTTTGTTTTGCAGGCGCTTTTTGCTGCCAGAGTACTTGCCTTATGCTGGGATTTTCCATGAACGGGGACAGCCTGGCTTGGCCACCCATTCCTCTGTCAACAGGGTTTTGGCAGGTAATGAGATTTCCTTGTTTGCAGTAGTCATGTATTTTATTGGTGGTTTTTTCATGAGCAGAGGTGGATTGATAAGAAGAAGTAATTCCAACTTTTGAGGTTCTATTCAAGTTGTCTGAAGCAAAAGAAAGGACTGTTGGAGTGATGTGGTGAGCTGTCATTCAAATGCTTGAGCATTGCACATTCCATGCTTCAAGTACGTGTATGGGAGTGTCTGTATGAATTGGAGTTGGGTGATGTTAAAAGTTCTCCCTTTATTTAACTTCTTCCTTTATTCCTAGATGTCTTTTTTAGAAAAAACACCTGACAGATTAATGATCAGCTTGCTGCAGGTCCTTCTAATTGAATTATAGGGTGCCTTGTTCATGTTCCGGCTAGGAAGACGCGCACAAGGCAATGCGGGATTCAATTAGGATCTTAATAAGTGCATATTAAAAAACTCAGCTGCCACCACATACAGCACACAGGCATTTGGGAGCCTTAGAGGGCAAGTGGAGGTGGGGGGAAGAGGAGGAGTATGGTGGTCTGGCAGTTCATGAATGAGTTATAGATGGCACATATCTGGAGGGTGAGTCTTTCTTGGCTGGTGTGTAATTAACCCTAGTGTGGGGGAGAACAAGAGATGATTTGTGGGTAGGTAGGTTAGGATGTGGTTCTCTTCCTTCTTGTAGGTAATCACAGGACCACCACTGAAAGGAATGCTGAAAGAGGCTGCATGACACTTTTGCTTATCCTAAGTCGCAATCAACTATGCCTAAGCCGTTTTTGACAGGATTTGTCTAACTGTTCTTAAGAGTCATCACTGGAGTTTTCCCAGCCTTTCTGGGGTGAAACTGTTGCTATTTTTGTGTGACTGATTTAGTGTGGCAGTAGTCTTGCCTTGAATAATAAATTTCCAACATCTTCAAGACTTTTGTCTCCCTGGACATTTTGGTTTGAGTGCATTGTGCCTAGACCTTGCTGTTGCAGTAATAGTAAGAGCTCAGCCAAAGTCCAGCCTCCAAAGCACCTGTGATTTTTTAACTTAGGAAACAGTGGAGATAGCCTGTAGTTCTAGCTGACGCATGTACTTCCCTGTGCTTGCTGCCTGTGTGGGCTTTGGCTGTTGGCACGTGGAAACCGCACACTGGCAGATAATTATGTGCTGCCAGGCAACACTGCAGAACTCGTGTGGCCCTGCATTGCTGAAGACACCTGCCTTCAACACTCCTCCAGCCCTCTTTTGCAGTTTGCCCGTTCCTTAGTGGCTGGGAAATAGCCAGGTTTTTTTGTCTTGCACTTTTTGGGGAATTTGAGCCCCAAAACACATGTGCTCGCTGTTTCCAAGAATAACAAAAGAAGGCAGAAATGGTAATCATGGGAGTTTCAGAAACAAGATCAATCTCTTCTGTGTGATGCTGTGCTGAGCCTACTTAAGGCAAGTATTTTGGCACCTACAGCGTTGTGGAACCTCACACTGGCATGGCTAGGATTCCACAGTAAAGGATTTTAATTTTATATTCAAGTCAATAATTCTTCTAATGCAGAAGCTACTTGTGTTACATTGTTTTAATATTATGTTTATTTTACGTATGCTTGTAACTTTCAAAATGTTTTTTTTGCATTTGTGCTGAAAAACTTGTTCGTGTGTTGCAGAAACCAGCAGGGTTGAAATTGTAAATGTTAGGAGGAGACATGAAAGACAAGAACTAGAAAATGAAGTTGCAATTATGGAATAACCAGAAAATTTCTTGTACTCATTATGTCAGTCAGTGACATTGTCATTTTCAGTATTATATTTCAAAGCCATTGAAAGTTATGGTGCTGATAGCACTCTTCCTTTTTATTTAGCCTGTGCCAAGGCTTATGATAGTTCTTTATTATATGGTAGAAGAACCTCTACTCAAGCTCAAAAGTACTTCAGCCTTGGCCTGGTAGTTACGAACGAGGTTGCCAACCTTGGCTGAGGGAAAAATCAGTCATCTGTTTTCCCACTAGCACAGGCTAATCTAAGCTTGAATGCCTTCAATTACTTCATCCTACCATGTGTCCAGACTGCAATTTCTGAATTATGTTTAAATGCAAAAATGCCGAATGTATTGCTTATGTGACCTCAACAGCATTTGAGAAGAGACACCAAAACCTGTACGTTCCTAACATGACATCTTTCTGAAAACTGACAGTTTACTTCTGTGGTCAAGTATGAGTGAGAGCTGCTGTTTTGGAGAATACAGCCAATTGCACTGCTCCTGTCTGCTGCCCCCCTTACTGCTGTATGTGGAGAGGAAATCAAAGCAGCAGATGGAGGTCTTGGTGTGTGAATTACTGTAGTGTGCTGACTAAATTTCTTGATGTCAGAGCTCTTGCTGTCAGGTTCTGTCCACATTTACTTTCAGCGCTCTGTGAACAGCTTTCTGTTGTTTAAGTGTCATTCTCATGTAGCTGTTACACAGACAATAGCTCCACGGTAGGGAAGACTGCCTTGTGAATAAATTCTTAGAGCAGTCTGGTTTAATCAACTGCTAAAAAATACAGGTTGTCTAAGCAGACAGGCTAGTACAGTAACACAGTAGGCTGGGCAGAAAGACTGACATGCCAGGCAGGGCTTAGGTCAGGATTAGAGTCCCTTGTACTAGTTAGGAGACTGGTGACTATCTCTGTGCCAAGGCACTTCCAGGCAAAGCATAGGAAGGTGGCGACAGATGGGTAGAGTAGGTGGGAGCTCGAGGAGAACGGAGAGATACTAGTGAACATGACAGACAGAGATATCTCCATGCCAGCAGCCTAATTTGCATGTAGCACTGCAACAACAATGTGCCCCAGTGGCACCTTCCTGCCTGCCTCCTTATCTACTGGTGCAGTTTAGACCTATCAGCTGATATGATACATTCATCATTGTGCTTTTTGGCATCAAGTAAAACACCGTGTGAAAATATATTACATCAACATTGTTACCTTTAGCGTTCAAACTTGTAATCACACCAAAAAGTGTTGGTAGTTTGACAAGTTGTATTTTCCTATAAAGTCTATGTTGATTGGCAGTAATTACACTGTCCTCCTTTAATCCTTTATTAACTGAGTATTATATCAGCTTTTTCATTATTTTGTCTGGAATCAATGTCAAGTTGACAAGACTGACAGTCTCATCCTATTTCAACCTTTTAAAATACTGGTATAACACTAGCATATTTTTCAGCCTTCCATATTCCCCTTTATTTCAAGACTCATCAAAAAATCTGAGAGTTCATTTGGCAGCTCTTCTAAAGCTCTTGGTAGTGTGGGCTTTAAGCCATCCTCTGCACGCTCCTCTCCTTGCTGAACTGCCCTAAGGGATGAAGTTGTGGTCTCCAAGGAAACATCCATACAGTGAAAGCTAGTTGAAGTGGTTGTTTGCTAAAGTGATGGTGAAATACATTTTGACTTCTCACTTCTTAGGACTGACTGATTGCATGTGGCAGTATAGATGGAATAGCACATCTTGGGGCTGTTTCAGTCTTCTAGTATCTTGAGTTCTCTGCCATTTGCAGGCCCACAGTTTGGTTTTGTTTTGGTTTTCTTTTTCCTTTTTTTTTTTTTTTTTTTTTTCCCGTCAACAAGCCCAGGCNAGGAGATGCCAAAGAGATGTTCTATGGGATGAGGTTAGACCTTTATAATAGGAATAGGTACTGCTGTAAAGTTCAGCAGTGTTCACCTGTCCAAGGAACACACAGCTCCGTATTGTGTTTACCACTTCCTACTGCTTTTTCAAAATGTTTCTTTAAGCTGAACATTTCTGCCCACTGAATTGGTTTTGGGTTTTAGTGTGTTTGTTTCTGTGTTTGATTTTTTGTTGATTTTGGTTTGGTCTTTTTGTTGTTTGGTTGTTTTGGTTTTTTTTGGTAATAAATTGTCTCTTTGTCCTAAGTCACATTGCGAGCAGTTACTAAGTAATTTCATAGCTGAGTTCTGGATATTTTTTGGCATCTGGTAGCACAGACCAGGATGTACCTTTTAATATATTTTTTAAAATCAGTAGATACATTAAGAAGAAAAAAAGATCCACATTATTGCCACTGAAGTGCTTGTGACTTCCTGTTCACCTCTGTGAACTTTTGCTTCAGGCCTTATAGTAATTAACTGCTTTGAGATGGACAGAGTCATGCTAATGGTATAGTGAAACAAAGAAGGCTTTAGATTCAATTCACTGGAAGCTTGGAGAAAGAAGAGAATCTGTATTTGCCAAGGAATTTTGCAGGATCCTTTAAAAATTGACAGAGATGCCATTTTATTGACATTTCTGTTACTCATTAGGAGACCTGCAGATGAAAGTTTATGGTAGAGTTACCTAACTTTTTGAAATGCTTCTGTTTCACCTCAGTTTGTTTTATTAGACTTCTATTCAGTTATGTGTATCTTAACAAACAAAATATTTTTCATTGCCTGGTCATAGGTCATGTTTGTCTGTTCTGGCTTTGCCAACAGACTTTATCTGTTTAAGAGCAATCCAACACAGTTGCTCCAAGTCTTCCACTTCATGGGGAGATCCAGACTCAGCAGGGCTTAAGGACTGAGTGATACAACACACTACATTTAGAGTTTCTGAGTGATTTCATTGTTATCTCAAGGTAATAGATTCAGACTAGAGACTGAAGAATAAGCTTGATATTACAGATTTTTCCATCACCCACACCTATTCAAGGTATAACATTCTACAAGAGAAATAACTCTTCATCTTTGGATGTCTGCTGGAGTTGTCAAAGCAAGCTGTAGCCTTGTTACACCGGGGTATGGCTGGGGCTATTGATGAAGGTAAGAATCAGTTGATCCCTTTAATGGAGGTCTGGGATTTCAAAGTGTAATGTTCAGCTGCTCTTTTCTCAAAATCATGTAAGCTATCCCATTTTTCACAGCTGAATTCCCTGGAAGAATTCAAAGTCACATGTCTTCAAGTGGATTTCCATACTTCAGCCAGCAACTGCTAACACACAATTGTTAGAGCATATGAAGTTTCATCAGGTTGACAATAAGCTAAGATGGTGGATAAATGTTGACATCCTTCTGGAACAGGATAATTTATCTGAGCATGTCATAGTTCTAGTAAGAATTAGGGTGATGGTCTCTCACCAGCCAAACTCAGTAGTTAAGGTGCCTTGTGGTGCACATTCCTGATCACTCTAGCTGTGTTTAGGGCTACTGTTCACTTATAAGCAAATGGCTCTAACCTAAAGCCAGTTAAAATGGATATCAATGAGGCTGTGATACATGCAGTTGGATAGAGTATTGGTTGCTGTTACAACTAGAATTAGCCCAGTAACCCTTCACTTCTTCTCTAATGATAAAAATCTTGGTAATCTTGGTAAGAGGCTTTTTTGTTTGCCTTCAAAACCATATTGCAGGCAGATCTTCAGTTAGTCTGGCATTTCAGGCATGATTGCCTCCTGTGGCTCAAGTCTTCTTGACCTAATCCTGTTCTGTCATCTACAGTGTCAGTGCACTGTTAATTCTGTTCTGAGGTGCTCCCATCCTTCAAATGTGCTTACAGTGATGTACAGCTGAACAGGGTAGGACAAAGATGACTTGAGAGCCCCAGAAGGCCAGCAAAAGTTGATGGGAAAACACATTGCAGTTGTCTCTGATGTGCCCTGTACTCCGATGTTTTTCTCAGTATTAGTAGGTATATATTTTCTGTACAGTTACCTGAGATTTGAGTGTTGTTCTGAATCTGTACCTTCAGCTGTCCATCATTGGCTTTTTGATATTAGCTTGCTTCTGCCTTTTTATCCTAGACGAGTATGTGAATTTGAATTAGTATCCTCATCTAATCCTGCTTTTCACAATAGATAGTTCTGTAGAATAATAGAATCAATGAACATAGTCATGTGGTTTTTTTCTATGCTGTGTGTTTCTGTTATAAGTCTGTTTGGTACTGCTAAATATGGAAAGATGTGAACCTTTGAGTAACTTTGTTCTCTGTGATCTATGTCAGTGGACACTAAATGACATAAGAGGCTTATAATATGCTTCAGATTCTTCTGTGACTTGAGAGCTGTAGATTCCTGTCACCTGCATCACAAATTTGAGAACAGTTTATAATTTCTGTGGAAGTGCAGCCTTTCATGCAGAAATGTAAGGAAAAAGAGGCTGTACTGCTGAATTGCGAATGCACAAACCTACTACAGTAGAGAGTAGCAGAAAGTGTCCCTTTATGGAACTGGTCAGAGGTATCCTCAGAGTTGTTGATTTCTTCAACATGGTACTTAAGCTTCTGAAGACAGTAGGGTTTTGGAAGTGTGGAGAAGACTTTAATTGTGTGACATCCTCTTCTTTAAGTGTTCACTTCTAAACTTGCTTCATGTGTTCCAATAGTGCACTTGCAGCCCATGAGCTTTCATGAGCGTTAGCTGCTGCACCTCAGCTCTCATCTGCCTTTGTCTCTCTCCAGCTGCTGGTTTCAGCTATGAAAGTTTTTGATTTTGCTGTTTGATCACAGTGAAGTGTCTCATAAATAAAATGTCCTGGTATTTGGTGTCATAGGTGCAGAATAATGTGAGTTAACTTTATCATAGTATTAGATCCCTTGTGACTTCACTTCATGAATTCTGTAGTTGTGGCTACAGGGTTAAACTACATCATGATTGTGATCAGAAGGTAAACTTCTTAGCACACATTCTTCAAATGAAATCCCTCTCCTGGAAGGTAGAAGTCAGTTTGTTAATGCTTAAAAAAACAAACCTAAAAACCAACTCATAATATACAATTTTTGTGGCAATGCTGGGATCAGATACCTGATCCATAGATGCTACATTCTTTCTAGCAGGTCCATCTTTATAGTACCTCAGTAAGTTTTTCCTGTATTGCAAGACACCAGTGAGTTTGTTTTTTCCGGCTCTGTGCTTTAATTGGCAGTCCAGCTGCCTCTTTTCTGGTGCTGTAATCTGTGTTATCCTGTATCGTTGTACCTTGGCACAATGAAGGCTAATAGGCAGTTGATGCAATTAGCATTTGAATGACCCACAGGCAATCTCTTCTGAAATACTAGTCCTGTGCAAAGACCTCCATAATAGTTCTTAAGTTGGTGGCATTGATTTTGATGCATGTAAATGCTCCTCTGAGCCAAAGGGGGTTCCTAAAGGGGTCAATCTAGATGTCTCCTGAAAGTGGAGGATAGGTAATGTTAAGAGAAAGCCATTAACATACACATTTATGTGATGGAAAAGGTTTTGCATGTTGTTTCCAGTTAGCCTTGTCCTCACATCCAGAGTATCAAATTCAGCAGTGAGAGTCTGAGTCATTACTCATCCTTATTTTGATGTCTGCTCCTGCTGGACGCTGTCATATACAAAGGCATAAACAGCCAGAAAGCATCGGGATACTTTCTGTGCTGGAACTTTAATTTGACTCTCTGCTTATAATGCCCTACTTGCTCTGTGTTTTTGTTCACTTGCATCTTCCACTTAGCAACAAACATATTCTGTGGACACAAACACTTCTCTTTTTACATCTGTGAACAGGTACAGTTGGAATTCCTTGGCTGGAACATCAAGAGTACAAAACACTAGAGATTATAGGGCAGATGGAAAAAACTTGCATCAGATACCTTGTAAAATGTTATCCCCCATTTGATTCCAGAGACCAGAATACTCTCAAGGCTTGAGTGATTCCAAAACCGGTTTAATTTCTGACATAAATTTTGTGTATCAATGTCTATGTGGAAAGAGCTCCTCTTCACACCTGAGAGCTGGAGATTTTCTATATATCTGTTAAACATTGCACAATAAAGGTGAGCTAAAGAGCCAAAGTTATGCTATTAGCACTTTAAAGCCTGCTATTGCTCAGACCTTTTTGTTCTTGTCTTTCCTTTATGTTCTTGTAACTCAAGCCATAGTTCATCGAAATCTGCAAAGTCTGGGAAAGTGTTAGTTGAGAGTGATGGGAGTCAACTGGAAATAAGAATCCACAGCTGTGGGCACTGTGGGGGGTATTTACACTAATTCTGGGGACATCTGACTTGAGAGGCTGAGTTTCCTGTATAGTTAACAGAGGAAAAAAGCTTCTGCTCTGATTTGCTGCCTGAAGTAAGCTGAACTGAGGTGCTCTGAATTTTCTGTGGAGCTGCTAGTGTATTTAACAATGATTATATAGGGAGCTTCTGAAGAGTGCTTCTCTGTTGTGGATACCTTAGATGCCTGATATTAGACAGGTTACATCTTGCTCTGAAGGCTGAGTGCACAAAGCTTGATATCTAGAAGAGACTTGTGTTCATCACCTGGATGATGGGTCAGAGTGCACCTGCAGCGAAACTGGGAGAAGTGATGAACCAGAAAGTTATGCTGCTATTCAGAGGGACTTTCATAGACTGGGAAATGGACCAACAAATCTCATTAAGCTCAGTGAAGAGAGATGCCGAGTGCTGCACCTGGGGAAGAATGACCCGATCCACCAGTACAGGCTGTGAACCTACTTCTGGAAAGCAACTTTGCAATAAATGACCTGGGGTTTCTGGCGACAGCAAATTGGACATGAGCCAGCAAATGTGTCCTTGCAAAAAATAAGGCTAACAGTAACTGTGTTGAATTAGGAAGAGCATTGTCAGCAAATTGAGGGACGTGATCCTTCCATTCATCCCTGATAAGGCCACATTTGTAGTGCCTTGTCCAGTTCTAGACCTCAGTGCAGGAAAGGCATGGACATACTGAAGTCAATTCAGTGAAAGGCCACAAAGATGGGAAAGGGTTTAGAGACTGACTTGAGAGGAGAGGGTGAGAGAGACTGGAACTCTTCAGCCTGGAGAAGAGAGGCTTTGGGCTGGATTTTGTCAATGTGTCTAAATAACCAAGGGAATGAAAAGAAGAGAGACAGGCTCTTTTCAGAGATGCCCAAGGGAAGGACAGAAAGCAATGGACACAAATTGAAATTCCATTTGAACTTAAAGTTTTTTCTTATTGTGAGAGTGGTCAAATGCTGGAACAGTTTGCCAAGAGGTTGTGGGATCTCTGTCTTCAGAGATATGCAAGTCTGACTGGAGATAGTCCCTAGTAACCTGCTGTATTCACCTTGCTCTGACCAGGAGGGTGGTCTAGAGCATCTGGGATCCTTTCCACTCTCAATCGTCAGTGATTCTCTAAATTGACTGAGTACACAGGAACAGTAAAATAATGTTGGGGTTCAGTGTAGATGAGAATAGAGGTTGTTCTAGCCATGTTAAACACTGTTTCAAGAGTAGGTACAGCTGCTTCTGGTTGCATGTGTTGGGATTATCTGCTAATCCTATTGTAAAACCTTGTAATGGCTGTTACTGCAGAGGACTTCTGGCTCTTTCAAGGGTTATCTGAGAGAGCAGTTAGTGGAGAATGCTTTGTTACTAACTTTCCATGGGAATATATTTATTTTGTGCAGAAAGTCTCATTTTCTGTTCTCTTCGGTAACTGAAAGCTGAAAAACCCTTATTTGCATGCTTATGTGGCATGTGTCCATTGAAAGGCTTGATCTGCATCAGTGGCTGTACCTTATGAGTGTAATTTGCAATTTTTATTTGCAAGTGAGATTAGAATGAACACAACTCTTCTGGTCAGAGTTGAGTGCAGGCCACTTCATTTTACGGGATATGCTTTATGAAGTCTGAGATGTCAGGGGATTTTTGACTAATATCTGGAAGTGCGACTGCACTGAGATTAGCAGTAGTTGGAAAGATCTGCATTTGCTCAAGTGTACCAAACACTGTGACTGGCTGCATTTCAGGAGATGTTCGTTGTACTTTGTCCTTGGCTATGCTGCCCCATGAGAGAAATTGTTAGAGCAATGTGTCCTCCTCCCCATAAGAAAGTTGTGTTAAAGGGTTAAAAGGTCCCAAATACAGAGCCTTGAAGTGCTAATTACACCTTTACCATTTCAGCATTTTGTATTTGGAAGAGATGATGGTGCAATTGCAAAGCACTGCATAGGCTTTCATATGCATTTATGGAAGACTGTTGAAATGTAGGTGAATACTCAAAGCCCTGAATTAAGCTGAAGCCACAGGGAATATTTTGGACACTTAAACCAGTTTTATGGAATGACCCTAGGCCAGAGGCAAGATGTATTTCAAACAAGCCAGCTGTTAAGCACTCTTAAGAGCTGAGACTTCAGTGTTACAATCTATTGTTTTTGGCCTTTCAAAGAGCCAAGAGTTTGGGTCTGGGGTCGATCCACTTATGTCTGTGAATAGCAAAATATAGACTGAGACAGTGGCAATCTTTTTACTTGAAGGACTGATCATTCCTACAGTTGCTTTGTTCCCAGTGGTATAAAGCAGTGGTACCTTTGTGGCTAAGTGAATATTATTACAGCCTGTAGTGACATACCTTGGGACAAATAATGTGTATCCCATTTCCACTTTGTGAAGGCTTGTTTTGGGCGATGTAGTGACTCTGAAAATGGCTTTGGGGACTTGCATGTGAACCAAGGGAATATGAGTTCTTGTCATGATGACATGGCTCTAAGATCTTATGTAGGCAGGTAATATCAGGGAGCATGAAACTACTGGTATATTTTTATATGGTCTTATTGATACCATTCTAGATGATGTTTCGAATCTTTGCAACTTTTTGTGTCTACACTTCAGGACTCAAAATAGCTGAAGGATGAATCAGCTGAGGAAAACTTTAGCTGTGGAATGACGTAAGCTTAATGTACTTAGCTAATCAAAGAAGTAGTAAGTAGTTGGCGTTACTTGATTGGTATAGATACGTGCGTGGGGAAAGATTTCTGATAGAGCACCCTTTAATTCAATAGACAAAAGGCATAGAAATATGCAGAACCTGATGTCAGACCAATTTAAAATGGGAAAAAATGACAGGTATTTGAGTGGTGGTGTTAGGGGTTTTTTTATTTCTTGAAGCCTTTCTGTATAGAGTTCACCACTTACTTTGTGGTAACTGATTGCTGAAACAAGTGTTTTTTTCCAGTACATAGAGTGTTTAAACTAGTAAAATTGTTGCTTCATCTCAGGGGGAAGTTTATGCTCATAGTACCGGTCTTGAAGTTAGATGGTATGTGTACAGGAGTCTTCATAGGATGTCTTCAGTGGTCTTAGTTGCAGGAGGGGTTCTGCTCACCGTTTGCATCATGTCAAAAGCTCTTGTCTGTTCCAGTGCTGCATGATGGAAGCGAGCACTGAATCTGAGAAAGCTTGTATAATATATTTGCTGATGCAAACTGTCCCAGTAAGCCTTTCTTTGTACTGGTGGCTGGGAAACTAAAGCTGCCTTTGAGATTCAGAAAGGCGTTGGAGATGATCATGTTCTTAAAAGTGAAGGGTGCAGGCTGATTCCTTTTGTGTGCATTGTTAAAACGATGAATTTCTAGATATCGTTTTATCTGAAGGGGTAAGGCTTTGCAGAAGTGCTCATCTTTTTGTGGGCGGTGAGGGCCCCTTGGGGACCTGTCTCTTTGTGGGTGGTAAAGCTCACTTAGCCATAAAAGTATTTTCCCACAGCTTGCTGCCTCCTTTTCAAAGCGGGGGGAAATAATTAAAAAAATTACCCATGCTCCAGAGCACAGAGGGGAGGCAAGGACCCATGTGATCTGCTGTGCAGAGGGGTAGGAATTCTCAGTGGCCTGCCACATTTGGCTGTCATCTTTGAAGAGATTAGTCATGATTTTTGCTTACGTGTTTTATATGGGGGGGGGGGAAATCCAGCACCACAAAGAAACCCTGAGCCAGATTTGCTATGCCCAATATAGAATATATTCCTAGACATTTTTATAGCCACCCTGGCATAAAGATGGAGTAAACTCTTGCTATGGCAACATAGTTGTATGTTGTATAAGGGACATAAGAATGTATAAGAATTCTGTCTCCCTTTCACAGGTAGATAGGATTGTACCACTGGACTTTTTTTATAACTGAGCATTAATGTATCAGTCTCTTATCACTGAATCAAAGATTGTGTTAGCTGTTAGATTCTGCAGTGGTAGTTTTCCCTCCACACAGTATTGTTACCTCAACTGTTGCTGTTGGCTTTCCTTGATTGCGGGGGAAGATGTATGGAAGGTATTGAAAGGTTAGTGACAACTTGCCTGCCTCTTCAGAGTTACTTTTGACTTGTGGGTTTAGCTTACCTGTGTGTTTTACTTTAACATGAGCCACGCTGAGAAGTTGTCTTCTCTGTGTAGAAGCTAGAGGAGTTTTAGAACATGCCTTTGGCAAGGGCAGAGCCTAGGGAAACAAATTTAGACTGTGCACTTTTTCCAAAACATAAAGGCTGGATTTTTTAGTGGTTTGGGGTTGTTAAAAATGTGGAAGGTGTTAAGTGTCTTGCATGAGACAGGGAAATTCTTGAAGAAAACCGAGCAGAGAAGCCAAATGGCATTTGTGCAATAGGACACACAGACCCTAGTCAGGATGAGAGAATTAGGTAAGCTCATACCAGCTTTTTAATTCGTTACTTCAGAACTCAGTCAGAAATAAAGGCAGACAGCTGGAGATTTTGTACATTAGAAAATATAAACAAGATTGAAAGCTGGGGGTGTACCTCATATGTGTCTCCCTCCATGCCTTGTTTATTTTAAATTAGTGTACCCACCACGTCTGAAATGAGGCTGAAGAGGGAATGGTCTCCAGTGTCTGCAGGAGCTCAGAACTGGTTTTGAACTGAGCAGGAGCTGCAAGTCAGTGCTACTGAAGGAAGCTGTATTTTGCTTGCTTGAGCAGTAGTTGACACACTCTACAGTTGAGCTCAGTGTGGGCTGTAATCCAGCAGCACTGGCAGGCAGGAGTTATGTTTCTGAGAGTTCAAAATCAGCAGGAGCTGTGAGCCAGCCTCTACAAATATAATTGCTCTGGGCTTTGAGGTGCTGCTGAGTTCCCTGGTAGTCTGGCTTCTGGGTTGCACTCTTGCTGATCTGGGAACCAGGTTCACATCTCTTCCCCTTGTTCTGAGCACTGGCTGAAACGATGTATAATTTCAGCTGTATCAAGCTGCTCCAATCCATCAGTTTTTGCAGCAACAGGTGAGAAGGAGTACCTAGGTACTGTTAGATAACTTCAGGGCTGACAGCAAACAGAGATAAGTGTGGAATAAACTGTGGTGATGGTCATAATTGCTCTTTTGTCTCTTTCAGCATCTTTGGGTTGGCTAAGGTGGTAATGGTAGCAGTGAAAGGCATTAGCATAAGGCAAAGGATGAGTAACTGAAGAATCAAAAATGTTACCACCTTTTCTAAGGAAGACTTAATGATAACTATTATATTAGACTATTAGTCCTGAGCTTTGACCAGGAAGAGTTACCAGCAGTAGAGCAGCTTCAGTTGTAGTTGAGAGATGAAGATATGCTGAAGGGGACAAAGAAAAGTGACTGCCAGGAGATCATATGGTGCAGTTTGAGAGCTAGAGATGAGAATGACATATGGTGATAAAAGCATTTACCCTTTTCACCATAGACATCCAAACTGTGATCCAGAGTCTCTGGGAAATTTAGAGATGCAAGAAGTTAATGCCTGTTTGTATTGTGAGAGGATGGAGAGGAGCATACAAATGTTTACTGACAAATGGCAAGGGACAGAAATTGATACGAAAGAGGGAGATGGCAATAAAATCATAGAGGCAGGTGGAGAGCTTATAAGGGAATATGCTCATGTATATGATGGGAGGAATTGGAGGAGAGGAAGGGAAGGTTGAAAGGATAGAGGAAGTAATGTCACTTGGTAATTTTCTTACAATCAGCTCAAATTCTGCACAGAGACAAATGGAGGCTGGAGGAGGGGAGAGTTTGAGAAATGAGTCAAAGGTGGTGATGAGGCAGCTGGGATTGCAGGCGTGGGTTTCAGTTAAGCTGGAGAAACACTTTGTCTCCTTTCAAACAATTGTTCATATTAGCATTCATGGTGTGGGCATGCATGCACCCAATGTGATGTCTCCTGGTGTGCTGCACACAGAAGTTGTTTGAGGATCTCATCTTTTGGTTCCTGACAGATCAACTGAGTCAGATCCCAGTCTGAGGTCCATAGTAGAAGAGAAAAGTTTAGTGAGGGGAATTTGATCTGGTGATGGTCTTCATTAGAGTTGTCTTGCACTAAATGATGGAGCGGGTACTGATATCTGGAATGGCTCAGGCGCAAAATTTGGTGGGGAGCATCACTGGGGGAAAGAGGCAAATACCCAACAGATACATACGTATACACCCCCACACCCCTGTTATGAGGACGCTAAAAAGCCTAAAGGAAATCCCAAACTACTTTGCCAGAGTGGAAGGGAAATAAGACACAGGAAAAAAAAGGCTAGAGGGAGACAAGTAACTAACAGTGCTTGTAGACTGGAAATGATAGCAAGATGAAGTGAGACAGAAGGGCTGAGGGTAAACACTGGAAGACATTGTGATGGGGAGGAACTCAATAATAAAATTTAGAGAAAGAGCTCAAAGGCCACTGGAATGAGCAGATTTGCAAAGATTTTGAAAGGTAAGGTGAGAAAGCATTTCACTGAGGACTTTATTGGATTCTATATGTGAAAGGCATGGAAGGGGTCCTGGGGTGGGGAATGTGTTTCTATCTTTTCCTGGCCCAGCTTGGCTGATGAAGTTCCACAGAAGAACTCCTATTCGTAGGTACATGCATGTTTCTTGACACAAGAAACAGCAAAAGCTGAAGGCAAAGTCCTGTCGTAACTTCTCTGCTTGCAAAGAAACTAGCTGTAACTGGATGTCAGTCTCCCCATTCCTGTGATTTTAGTGCCTACTGCCTAACTTGTGCTGTCCTATGACTTGTGAGACCTAGTAAAATTGTCATTTGTGACCATAATTTTACACTGAATCCTAAAACTGAGAGGCTAGCCTGGAGTGCTTGTCTTTTTTTAGAATGTGCCACTGCTGGCTCTTTGATCTTATAAGAGATTGACCTTCTGCCTCTGCTGCTATGAGGATGAGATTTTGGAACCTTTCACAACAGTTTCTTTTTAGTTTGGGACCCCCAACCTCCAGTAAAGCATAGCCTGCTCCAAATCTCGATTGTGTATGATTTAAAATTTTACCATGAACCAGTAAATTGTGATTGTCCTATTTTCATAATATGAATTTCCCTCCACTCTTGCTTGTAAATGTACTATGGAATAGCTGTGGTGGTTATTTTGTACAGCGGCTTCTTGGACAGGTCTGCTTAGCACCCTCTGGAAGCATTATGAGCTAATTCAAGCTGGATTAAAGTCAAGTCTGCCCTAAAAAAGAAATAAAACCCATCTGAAGTATCCATCCATCTGAAGTAGTGCGGGGCCTGCATGCTGAGTAGCTAAAAAGTACTTCAGCTGCCTTAGTTTTTCTGTATGTGGCTTTGAGTTTTACTTCTAATACTTGGTAAAATAATGGGATAAGGTGTTAATCTCTTTTCATCTTGTAGTTGCTTTTATAATTGCAGTGGATTGAGCCCATCTGGGTTGAAATGAGCTGTTGTACTGATTTACATAAGTCACTGCAAGTTCATGAGTTTGCCTGAAGTTCTTGGTGGAGTCCTGCTGCCTTCTGGGAGCTCTCATGCTGCATCTCTGTCCCAAATGTTGCACAGTACACGTGGTCTGTCAAGGTGTGGACCGATGTGCAGTGTCAGTCCTGCTGCACATACTCTGGGATCTGGGTCCCCCCTTGAGCCTGAATCTCTGCATTGTCTCCATACAGAGATCCCTGTGCACTCACTGAGGTGCTGCAACCTGCTTTGTGCATTAAAACTAGTGGCAATAAGGGGTCAGTCTTGTTTCCATTGCTGTCACCTAGATGATGCCAAACCACCCTAAAAACTTAATCAGAAAGCATTCAGAACATTGCCAGAGCCAAGTACTTTATTTGCTCTACGTTTCTCTTTGTTCTTTTTCAGTTGGAACAATGTGGTCTCCCCATTATGTTCTTCCAGCCTGGTCTTCCTCCTTTCCATTGCTCCATGCTTTAAATGTAAACTGCCTTCACATGAGTAAAACTACTTTGAATTTTGTGTTTTCTCAGCTTGTTTCTCCTTTTTATTGTCTGTGGCTTCATTCATTGATTTACCCAGAAAACAGCAAGTATGATTGCGTACTTTCCACTTCCTATCCTTCCTTCTCTTCTTGCTTTAGGTTGAGGATACCTTGTAAATTATTCTTTTTGGTGATGTCTTTCCAGCCTTGTACTGGTGTATTGTATCGTTAATGCTGTATTCCAGCGTTACCCCTACACAAAGGTAAAGCCTGTTTTCTTTGCAGATACTGACTGCAGGACACATGGGAATGACAAGAGTCTCTTAATGAGTACACGTACATGTACATTTTATGACTTCTGCCTGTCGGCTCTTTGTTTGCCCAAAGACACGTTGTTAGTTTATGGAATTTATTTAACTTGTCAGGACCTCCCGCTAGATTAATGGAGGTGCATTTTCTTGGACAGCCCGTGACTTCAGCTTAACCTCCCCAGATGAGTACAAATTCAGAACAGATAATTATTTCCTCAACTGACCTGTCCTGTTCACAGGATATTATGATTGTGGAATGTAATCAACCATTGAGGGTGTTTAACTTAGGGTTGTGTATTGTGGTGGTAGCTCAGCTGTGTCACTAAGCTGATGCAACATTTTCATTGCAAGTTTGAATGCACAAGGCTTATGCAGTAAACACATTTCAGGATTGTGGTGTTAGGGATAGTAATAACTTTTGTAAGTCTTCCATTCACTTGCAAGTACAAACCTTTGAATGTATTTCTGTGCTTGGTGCTTTTATTAATAATGCATACTGCTATTTCCATGAAGAGAAGTGTGGAAGCTTGTTGTTGTACTGATACCCAGTAAAGTCTCCAGAATTCAAACCCTTCCAGGGAACATACTGCTTCTTGGATTAGTGAAAGTTTGTATTTTTGCAGTGTGGTGTTTGATAAGGCGTGCATGTGCTCTACAAAGATACTGCTGAGGTTTTTTTCTCTACTGCAGATGGGTGTTTTGGCATAAGACACGCACATTTCAAGTTGTGCTAAGCACACATTCTTGCAGTAAGAGCTGCAGAGGCGGTAGCAGGCATTTGGCTTGCTGGTTTGTTTGGATTAATAGCATTTCATGTAGCTAAAATGCACACTCACAATGGAAAAGGCTTTTCTCTGTAAAGCAGTTTTGCTTGTTATTTTTGCATCTATTCTACATTTGTCTGTTGGCATAGCTGTATCGATTAGATGGGAGTGCTATTACGACATTGTTTGAACCACGTATCAGGAGAGGAATCACTAAAACTGTGGCCACACTAATTTATGAGCTGTGAAGTTGATGATAAAGTATAACCTGCATGGAATATGGGCTAGAGTTGGCAAGGGTCTTGGCAAACAGTCTCTATAACAAAATCTCAAGAAATTCCAAGACGTATGAATTATCTAAAACTATATACAAAAGTTTTGGCAAGGCTGGATTACTCTGATACTGTGTTAGCATGTACATTAGATGAGTGAACTGTAGTAGGCCTAGTAGACAGTGTGGTGTGACAATTGTGGAGAACACAAGCCTCAGTTAGGCAATGACAGCAACCCTTTGAAGGTGTTTTTTGTTGCTGCAGTGGAAATATTCCTCTAAATCCAGACAAATGCTGCTAGACCAGAAAGTTAACTTCTTTAATTGTTGTCTGAGGCAAAAATGTCTTAATACCATATTGATTTAGTTTCTCAGTGCCTGTGTTACCGGTCAAGGCACTGCTAGTGGAAAGGCCAGCTGTGGATGTGCCAGTGGCACCTTACAAACATTCTCTTTGGTAAGAGCTGGTGTTGGGATGTAAAAAGGCAAATGACCCTGAAAAGCCAGACATTTAGCTTTTTTATTTTGACATACAGCAGCAGTATTTGAGGACTGCCCACCCTGAGTCAGGCTGCAGAATGAGCTCAGATGTGCTCTTGGACTGGACGGGCCATTTAGGCAGGTATAGTTACTTGTGGAAGTTTGTCCTTGTGTTCTTCATGAATGCAACGAAGTGAGATGGGAGCTCTGGAAACTTAAGGGTTCAGTGCCTGGTGCCTGCTCACAGCTGCTTGGTGGAAGGATGCCCCCTTTGTCTAGTCTCTGCAAGACTCTCCATCTGAGGCAATTAGGATTAGCAGGCACATTTCATGCTCTGAAAAGTCAGAAAAGGAAAGAAGAAGGAGTTCTACAAAAGGAAATGCCTGCCAGGCACAGATTTCGCTGTGGTTTTGTGCAAAGAATGAACACAGATGTGGAGGTTAAAAAGCAGACTTCCAACAGCATTTAATGAAGGGCTTGGTAATGATGCAAGGGACTTAGTGATGGGAGAGAGCAAAGGCATTGCAAGTGGCAGAGTTAAAAGAGAGAAGAACTCTGGGCATCACACAGCACAGATTAGGTATTGGGATCTTACTAGATCACATTCCCAGGGATTTCATGAAACTTAAATTCTGGCAGGAGAGATAGGGCATTTAGATTTGGAGAGTCACCTAGTATTTCTGGAATCCTAAAAGGGAGGAGGGATATGAATATGCCCTCGTGTGGGTTCAGAGGTGAAGGAAGTTGAATACATGTTTGAGACTGCAAGGTTCAGCTGTCTTTTGCCTTTTCATCTACCAGTGTGTCTTGACCTCATTTACTCCTCCACCCCAATTAATTTGCAAAAACACTTTTCTCTTGCCACATCAGTTGCTTGGGAGTTGTATTATCTTACTGATTTTTTTTAGTGTATTGTTGCAGACCTCCAGATGCAGAAGTGCCTGTAACTCAGATTATTGTTTCTCCTCACCCTGAGAAAATAAAGTTGTCTTTATTTCCCCAGTATTTTCTAGTAAATAGGTTTCTGACTCCCATGCCGAGGCAGTAGCTTGATGTGTCCTGTAGCTGATTTTACAAGTATCAGAGGATTTTATGGTGTATGGAATAAGAAAAATTACAAAGAAAGTGTAAATCCCTTTCTCCAACCACTTACACATTGTTTTATGTTAGGGGTTCTTTATGCATACAGACAAATTGTATAAAAGGCTGAAAATATGCAGAAAAGGTCAAACCAAAACATTGTTAAATGAAATGCTGACTGGAATGTATTTTTAGTGCTTGAATATTTTCCCTAAAAGGCTATACTGAGAGAAACATGTTTTACTGCTTGAATCATATGGTAGTATGAGGCATGCTTTTAACACATGCCACTATCACATGGAAATAAAGGACCTCAAAACAAGCAATGATGTCTGCAGAGACTTCCTTTAACAGCTCCAGCAGTTAGCTGATAGGAAGACTCCAGCCTTGACTAGCCTTCCTGACAAGGGGCCTAAATGAAAAAAGAGAAAGCTTATTTGACCACCCACTTCTCGAACAACTTGCAAATTGTTTCAGGCAAGGGTAACAGATGTTTCTTTCTCTTTCCATAACTTTTTCCTGTTGAGCTCTTTCAATGATACAGCATCTCAGTTTGCAGGAAGATTTCCCTTGACTGTCAAGCTGATGACATTTATTTCCCCCCAAATGCTTCATGGAACACCTCCATCTCTTTATATGCCATTCCAATACTGTACCAAGCATCAGAATTCCATAAGTTTCATGATGGTCCATAAACATTTTGCTCTTTTAAATGTGTATGCCTGTGTGCTGTTACATACTGTAAAACAATCAGTGTAGTGGAGCCTTGTACAGAACTTCCCATCCGCTGCAGCTAAAAGCATCATAAATAATAAATGAGAAAACAAATATGTGAACCTAATCAGTTCTTGCTCATAAAGATTTTCTTACAAAGAAAAATATAGCACTTAACAGCTCCATTTGAGTTGTACAAACGTAAGAGCACCACTAAAGCTTGCAGCTCTGCTTCTTTTGCAGGCAGGATTTTCAGTTCTCTGGTGAATTGTACTTACTAACCTGCAAGAATGAACTTATAAACTGTGCATAAGCTAAATAATTACATATCATTAATAACACGTGGCTGTTATTTTGTGTTCAGTTGCCAAAGTCAAGCTCTACTCATTCATCCCTTCTCCTTTCTAACAGTTTTTGAGCAGTTATGTTGCTCTCAACTCATCATTAAGATGAGGTGTAAGACACTCTGATATGCCCATGGTTCAGATGGTATTTCTCTCTGTGTTTTGTGGTTGTTTGTTTGGTTGTATTTTTAGTGGCATGAGAGGTTATGAATCTTACAGATAAAAAACTGTGTGCAAAAATGGTCTTAAATCCTGTCAGACTTTTTGTGGTGGGGCCGTACTTCTGGTGATGATTGGTAGTGATTTGGGGAGGTAGAAGGAAGGAATTCTGTGAATTCCTCACGGTTTATTTGGTTTGGTTTTTTTTTTTCTGTTCAGTAGTGCATATCTGGTATTGACTGGTTGGAGAAAAGTCTTGGCAAGTTGGAGACTTAGACCATGATCTGTCATTAATAGAAGCTGAGAGGGTTGATGTAAGCAAAGAAATTAAAATTACTTGGTTTTTATTGGTCATCCTGAGTAGGATGAGGGGTTCCTGAACAGTGACATTTGCTTGCTCCAATGTGTGTATGCAAAGGTTACAATAAGATACCTTATTTTTTCACGGAGTACAGGGTTTGCCTCATCTGAGAGGTTCTGTGTGAATATTACTGGCTCAACTTGCTGGTTCTGGAAACTCACCATGCTATTGCATATCTGATTTTCCAACTTCCATATGTAGCAGGGGGATCTCTATCTGATGAACAGCAACAGAGAACTGTGAATTCTCTTAAGGAGAAAAATTACCAGCTTGCTTGGTTAGGTGCAAACAATTTAGATAAGAGCAGATGTATTTGAAAAGGACTGTAATGTCTTCTAGTTTCCCTGAGGGAAAACTGGACCCTCCCATCAAAGACAGATGTTTACTAGATGTTATTTTGTATTAATTGTGAGATGATTAGACAAAGAAATATAGGAAGATGTCAATGGCTGTACTGGAGATGGAGGCTTTGGGCAGGACATCCCTTAATTTTTTCTTTGTATTTCTTGCAAATGAACGAATTTCCTTTTGAAGTCTGAAACTTGTGGCTGAAAGATTGCCTTTCCTGTATGATGTTTCCTTCCATTGTTCACAATGTGAGTAGAGCCCTTGGGCACTTGACTCGACTCCTATTAGGATGGTCATCTTCACTTACCTGCAGCTGAGGCCTGCTCAAATTCCCATAGCTGATGGGACTGTGGAACTCTGCATGCTCAGTATTGCCCCTTTTAAAAGGAAATTTTGCAGTAGGAATGAACATGAATGGGAAATTACATTTCTTCTTATTTTATACATTGGGGGTAAAGAAAATACAATAGCTTTTTGAGAGTTCAGCCTTCAGAGGGCATAGACCTCTCAGAGGCTTTCTCAGTGAACATTGAATCTAAGATCCCTTCAGTGCTTAGCATATGCTGAACTACTCTTAGTAGCATTTTGTGCATCCATTCATGAAAATCATTTTGCCCACTTCCTATTTACAGCTTGCTAGTACATTGAAGAACAAGCAAAATAAATTGTTAAAAATACTAGGTTGCTCTGCATACTGTTTCTACAGCATTAGCCCAGTTTTAGATAGTTTGCCACTTCAATGGCTGCGCCTTTGTGGTAGCCTGGAGTAGAGATTTGCTGAGATTTGTCAAATTCATATTCAGAATTTAATATATTTACTCTGGTCAAAGACAGTTCCCCAGACCAGGCTGTCCCATAAAATACTTCAGGGTTGGAGATGTGTAAGAACCTATTGCATCTCCACTAGGCTTCAAAGATCAGTAATCATTTTGGCTGAGTTCAAATTGCTTCAGAACTGATTGAGACAATCTGTTGTATTCTGGCAGTAAAGAGCCTTATTTTTGGTTTATCAAATAGGTTTGTCCTGTGTTTTGTACTTCATGGGGCTTGGATTATAGTAAATATAGAACTAGTAAATGTAAAACTCTTCATCTGTGATAGATCCTTTCTTCAAATACAGGGTAACCTCAGTATCAGCTACAGTTAAAAATAGTTTCATAAAGTGGTAATTACTTTTCAAAGGTACTCATGCTTAGGGATACAAGTACTAATCTAGGGGGAATTTTGTACCCTAATCACTGCCTCAAACTGAGTCACAAATTAGCTAAGGGGATTCTCCAGCTTCCTCGAGCTTATCTGTAAGCATCTTAAGAAATTTTTCTCTTACTGTGAGGGGATCTGCCAGACAATGAAACTTAAAAGTAAAGGATCTAGCCTAGAAAAAAATTTGAGCTCTGGTTTCTGTTAAATACATGAGAAAGAAATTCCCATAATATGTAGATATTTCATGTTCTCAAAACCTGTACCTCTTTGTGTCTGTGTAGCTCTAGAGTATTAGTTCTTCTGAGTATTTGATAATAATAGTCTGGAGTTATCCTGCTTTTCATTGAGGGAGTGCTATGGAAAGTGGTTTTGCACCCCTTTTTTCCCTTTCAGCCTAAACTCAGACATTGCCTTGCACGGCTGATTCATAAATGAGCAATAGTTGACTGGCAAAGGTTTGTTCCTCCATATGCCAAGATATGTTGGATCCTCTGAGGAGGTTGAGACTGATGGATAAATATCTGTCACGTGTAGGTGGCCTATAAGAAAAGATTTGAGGATTTTTTTTTTTTAAGTCTTTGTTAAGACTTTTTCCCCTCTTTAAACTCCTTTATCATGTGCTGAGTGGGGGTGGATGAAGATGGGGTTGGGGGGGCTGCTGAAAGCATTTATCTTCATTTCTGCCATCACCCAGTGTTTATTACGCAGTGATAGACAGACGCAGGAAAACTGCCAATCAAACCTACGTTCACTGCATTTCAATTGGCCTTTGCTTTGGATTTCAGCATTTTGAAATCTACATCATCTCTGCAGTAAAAGGTTGTTCTGTTTCTGGGGATGACAAGCCCGAGACCCTTGGGTACCCACTGCAGTCACTTGTGATCCCATCAAGCAGTGGAAGACCCAGCAATCAGGATTGTCAGGTGCTTGGTGAGAACAGCTGCTTGTAAGAACTGATGTGTTGCTGCCCACATTTAAGAAGCTGAAGTGTGTTGTTTTCCTCCAGGTTACATACACTGCAACTTGTGAGGCAGCAGCACCTTTTCCTCTCATCCAAGCTGAAACCCTGACTGGGCAAAGCCAGCTGGGAATGAGTTCTCATTCTGTATGGTGAACAGAAGCTCTGTAGCGAATATTTTAACTTTCTTAAGTTTTCCACCCATGGTCTCAAATCTTTCCTGTCAACCAAAGAGAACAACACAGGTTAGGATAGCACAGTTTTGTGCTAGGGGATGTTTTCCTCCATAAATTGATTGTCTGAAATGTCTGCATGCCTTTAATCATCTTTACTATAGGTCAGTGTATGCATACATCTGGGAGACATCTGGCAGGATTTGTGATACAAATGTTATTCCACTTCGCTATATGTATATAGATATAATTTAATAATTGCACTGCTCAATTACATAATTACTGTAAGTATAGATAATTACTCAATAAAAGCATGTGTTTGTGATTAGTATTAGGTACACTGGTTTGGAGCCTTTGAGAAATGGGCCAAGTCCTTCTGAACATCCACCTTTCACTCTAAGAACTGTGTTCCCTGTGTCCTAATCTCTTTGATAAAGGTATCTGTTACCTGGAACATTAGCATTAGTTCATAGCTTTTGCTGGTTCTGAAATTTGTGTGGGGCTGTCCTGTAGGTGTGGTGGTACAGCTTTTTTCCGTTGTTAGTTTTCTCTATAATGTGACTACCTTTGGAAGTGAAGAGGTTTAAATGTACACCGTAACTAACATGAAGGTTACAAGTAAAGGGATGAGAAAATCATCTTTGGAGAAAAAAGAATCAAAACTATATACCAACTCTTTTTGATGATACTTGTAGCAGTAAGTGGAGCAGTTGTATGAGCTAGATGAACCTGCTCTTTGTGGAGCAGTTAGTGATGTTGCAAGGCTTCTGTGATACGGAGGGAGAGCACAATTATTCTCCTAGAGTGTGTTCTCCAGTTTATATACTGCTTGTGACATCTACATCTCATTGCAGAAGCGGTGATGTAACTTTGATCCTTAAACGTGAATGTTACAATATTCTGGAATTACGTTCTTTGAGTGTTGCCTGTCTTTGCAGAGTGTTTTCCTTGCCTGCCTCCGTTGCTACCTTGTTGGCAATGTTAGTTACTGTCTCCCTGCAGCAAGTCCCACTGTTTGAAATTTGTAGAGAACCTGTTTTTCTGTTCTACACATGGGGGCTGGAGGCAAGATGGAAGAGCTGCCCTTGGGTACTAAACCAGGGCTTGCAATGAGAAGACTTTCAAAGATGGAGCAATATACAGTTTAATTGTTCTCCTTCTACTTCTGTTTGAGAAGTGTAGTTTCATTAACGTATTCAATCTGCTTTCTTCAGTGCATATCTTCTGTTCAGATGAGCCTTTTTTTTTTTTTTTTTTTTTTTTTGAGGGATATAGAGAGCAAGACCTTGGGCATATGTTAGAGCAATGGAAATGTTTTTAATTCTGCTCTCCAAGTGACACGTGTGTGTCTGACAGAGGTAGGTACAGAGATGAGCAGACACATGGTGGAGATTGGGTGATTGCTGGAGGCCTGGCAGAGCTGAGTACACAGAGTAAAGCTGTCTGCTCAGAAGTCTTGTTTTTGGCATATTTCTGAGCTTTCTCTAGAACCAAAAATCAAGACTCAAGCAGCTTTCTTGGTGTCTGTCTTTTTATTTATCAGCACCAGTTTAGAATTTGCTTACTTGCTTTGGCCAGCCCACCTTGTTCTTTACTTTGCAGAGAAGATGTAAAACCTATTAGTGTGTTTGGGGCGGGGGGAGGGTGTTTGTGTGTGTGTTTGGTTGGTTGGTTGGTTGTGGTGGGGTTTTTGGGTTTTTTTACAAGCCTGAGTATTCTTCTGGCATTTGACAAGAAAAGTAACTATCCAGCCACCCTACACTCCCCATCTTCCTCTGTACCAGTTTCAGTTACTAGCAGTTAGCAAGCTCTTAGGTCTCTGCACAGATGTCCGGCAAAGTGATGTCTTTTCCACAATTGCTGTTGTGGCAGCAGCAGGGTCCTGAGCCAGCCCTTCTGGGAGAGTGAAGCCACTTACTTTTTTTGTGTACTTCCCACTGGAGACAGTGTAGAGATGCTGAAATCTTGACTGCATAGACTCTGGAGGCTTTACTTTTAGTAATTTGGGCTTGGGGATGATCTTGTTTTGCTCTCCCTTACCAAATTCTGTTACCTTGCATTTCTCTGCGTACCAGCATATGTGTGTAGTACAAGGGGCTGCATGTACATGAAGGCCCTAGAGACTGCAAATAGCATGAGATTTTTGACTGTAGTACTGTCATCAAGATCTGTTTCACCATTTGTCTCCCTAGGAATCGCATTTAATACATCTGAGCTTTCTCAAATGTATGCTGACTTGAGTTACCAGTGATGGTTGCTTTCTGCCTGGAAAATTAGGTTCCTTGTGATGTTTCTGAAGTGTTCTGCTTCGCCTTCTGCTTTGAGCTTTTGTCTAAATCCTTGGGTGGTTAGCAAGGGTCTTGTAATTTGCCTAGAGTCAGAGCAGTGCTTGCCTGCTGTAGGTTGAACTACCCAGAGCAGCAAAGGGCCAGCTCATAGGTCCTCCATGTGAATGTTTTGTTACCACCCTTACTGTGTGGTGAGTACTGTAGGCAACCTGTATCTTCTGAGTGAGGTTTACAGTAGTAGCAGTGATTATGTTCACAAATGTGTGTAATTTGCAAGGCAATGCTTTTTGTCAGTATGTATTTTGACCTGCCTTCATAGCTGTACTAGACAATTTTGGGTCTGTGAAAATACAGCTTCACTAGTATTGATAAGTAAGAATGCATTTGCACCAAGTGAATTGATTAAGATTTCTACCTTGTGTGTCTGGGCGAGTCTTAACTATTATCAACTTTCTTTCAGAAATGTGTTTCAGGGAGATGCTTTCCTATTAATTTCCTGTGCTCTATGGCTTGTTTGGAACATGTCGTCGTTTCAGTAAATAAGGTCTCTTTAAGAATCTAGGGGTTTGAGTACTGGATTTTAAAAGGTTTTCTATGTTTTTTGTCTCCCTAGCTTTTTTTTTCTGGATAATCTTGTAGAGGTTAAATTTCTAATTATTTCCCTCTTTTCTGTAGGTGCTGTGATAGGGGATGGACAGTCAGCTGTGGCCAGCAATATTGCCAACACCACCTATCGGCTCCAGTGGTGGGACTTCACTAAATTTGATCTGCCTGAAATCAGCAATGGTAAGCTAGAAAGGACAACAGTACTTTTTTTTAAGTCTGTACCAACCAGAGCTACCATAAGCTCTAGGATATTTCAAAGGCAGCTATATGTTGCAGACCTTGGGTTACTTGATTGTCATGTCGCATTGGGAATTGTAAAATCCTTAGCTTTTTGAGAAAGTTGACTAAAAGCTTACTGAGCTGTTCCTGCTCTGTCTAGCTTGTGTATTCTTGCTATCAGCAAATCCATGTATAAATGAGGCAGGTTTTTTTTGAGCATCTTCATGAGCATATACCGTTCTCTTAGAATTCCGTATCCAATCTCTTTTTCTTACTTGCAAGTTTCTAGAGAAATGCTGTCTTTAAATTATAAGCTGCTAACAAACTGGGTTTGATTTCTCTTATTTACCTTAGTATAGATTAAAGCGCTGCAACACATTTTGGGAATCAGGACCCTAGTCTATTGCCTAGCATAGTGTTGCAAGTCCAGGGAAGTAGATATACCTTCTGGCCATTTGCAAAAGCAGTGATGCATCCCATTTCTCAGGTGAAAGCTGCTCTTGAGTCAGGAATATGAACAGTATTACTGATTTTGTTTATTTTCTCTTTCCTTTTGTGAAAATTAGACCATAATTTTGCATGTGTTCCATGGCCAAAGCTACCTCTTGCATTGGAAGAATCAATCTTATACAGACACAAGCATATTTGATGCTCGTGGTTAGCTGATCAAAGAATGACATTTTCAGAGCTAAAACTAACTTGACTAGAATGGCTATTTTTAATCCAGAATGGTATCCTGATATAGCGTGCTATGCAGCTGCAGGAATATTTGTGGCAGCCTGAGATGAAGACAGGAGATAGATATTCATGAATGTTTATTTGTATAGTGATTTTTAGCTTGGACTGTCTCTGTGCATATATGACATTTATTGCTTGACTTCTCAGCAAAAGCAGATTAGGTGCTGCTTTAAGGAACCCACTTTTTTTTTGGAGAACAGGGATTCTGTGTTCAGAAAGACTTCTGCTTTCACAGGTAGCCATTGAAATTAATTAAGAAAACTCTCCCAGTCCCAGTCCTGTCTGTTCTGCATTTCCAGAAATTACATACCTGACTGTAGAGGTCTCTATGGAGTGGGTGTCCTGTTGCTTAAAGAACTTACAAAAGGAGCACATGTGACACTGTAGTAGCAGAGATTCAGAGAATTGAAATCACAAGAACAAAGAATAGTTTGGTTTGGAATGGAGTTTTAGAAATCATCTTGTTCGCCTCCCCTGCTGTGAGCAGGAACATCTTTCAGTAGATCAGATTGCTCAAAGCTCCATCAATTATTATGGTTTATCCCCATGCAGCCACTTTCTCACTTCTTCCCGCCCCTCCCAGATGGGGAGGACAATCAGAAAAAGGTAAAACTCGTGGATTGAAATAACAACAGTTTAATAATTGAAATAAAGTTAATAATAACAGTAATAGTAATGAAAAGGAGGAGGAGAAGAGAGAGAGGAAGAGGAGATGGGGTGAGAGGGCGTAGGAATAAAATCCAAGGGAAGTAACTGATGAACAATACAATTACTCACCACCTGCTGACCGATGCTCAGCCCATTCCTGAACAGCAATTAGCCTCTCCTGGCCAACTCCCTCAGTGTATATACTGGGCATGATGTTCTGTGGTACGGAAGATCCCTTTGACCAGTTTGGATCACCTGTCCTGACCATGCTCGTTCCCCAGCTTCTTGTGAGGATAAGTGCTTATGCAAAGTTTTGCCACACGGCAATACTTTTGGTGGTCCTGCAAGACTCTGGAACAGAATAAAGATGAAGTCAGGGTGGGAAGCAACTTAAATCCTTTGGGACTTCTCTGCAAGTTCAAAAGTGGTTGAAGAGTGTTTCAGCTGCTCATAGCTTGTTTTGGCCTCATCTGGCTGCTGAGAAGACTGCTAATTAAAAAAAAAAAAGCATAAGGAGTTTGTTTATAATTTATAGAATCCCATAGAAATTAAGAACCATCTGCTGCTCAATACATCAGTAGTTCAGTCTTTTCCCTCTTCCCTATCAGGATGCTTTTATTCTGAAAGAGCTTCCAATTAGCTGGAAATTTGGTATGGTTTTCCAATATGTTGTTGTTGTTCTATTCTTGCAGGCCACATTCCTGCTACAAGTCCATCCCTAGCCCTTCTGACTCCCCCAGACTGTGCTTCATAGTACTTGGCTTGTCCATCTTGTTACCATTTGGAAATACTCAGTTTTATTCTGCTTCTTCCTTTTTGTATGCCAAGCCCAATTCTGGCATTTCTAGACTGTTAGCCTTATCTCCTTCTGCCAAGGTTTAGTAGGGATGTATGAAAATGTAGTAGCTGTGTTTATCCTAAACCAGGTATTTGCCAAGCTTGCCTAGACATAGACCAAAGGGAAGCTGCAAGTTTGAGAAGGTGCACGAATTAGAGATACCATGAAGCTAAATGTATATTAGTTGAGTGGTGGGTTGGAGAAGTTTTTTCTGATTCTTCATGATTTTGGAAATAAACTGTTTTCCCAGTAAAGCATGTGACCTCAGTAGCTCCTTTTTCTCCCCATTGTTTCCTGTAATTCAGAGATGGTCGTGTGAGAGAATTTGCTTACACAGAGGGGGCTATTGCACCTCCTGGGACTGACTTGAGCCACAAGTGGTTTGGGAGTTCAGGCAGATGAAGTGATGCAGCTGGAGTTTGGGACTGCTGGCCAGCTCCACTCTCCATCATCCACTCTGCGGCCAGCCTCCATCTTTGAGCAGCTCTTCTTCCTGTTACAATTAAACAAAGAAAAGATAGCTTGGAAGTAGGATGTTTTCCACTAAAGCAGACATATCTGAGGAAGTGACAGCAGTGTGATTAGTGCGGTCCTGTGATCTCAGTGTCTGGACCCCAGCACTCTGGGGAACCCTGGGCTCAGGATGTGGCTCTGCAGTAGCAACCTCACTGACACTCAGTCCAGCAAGAACACAAGAGCGGACCCCGGCAGTCTTGGGAAAATGGCTTTGCAGGGACTTGTGGGATTTTAGTCTCTGCTCTGTCTTCCTCTTTTAATTGCAAAATGGAAAAAGATGGCTTCCTTTTGCCAATTTAGCTTTTAATAGCTCTGAAATAAACATTACCTAGTCCTAAATTGTTATTGTCGGTTGTATCATCTTTAGGGTGGAGATATAATCTGACAGCAGAGACAGTGCTATCTCTGCATTTATTTAATGTTCGTGCAGTAAGTGTTGCATATCCTTAAAATTTCTGCAGCTGAGTGTTGAACACAGTGTAGAATATCACCTTTCTATTGGTAAAATAAACAAATATTTTCTCCCTTGTTTATATCTTTTGAATATGTATTTTTCTCATGTTACTCACTGCTCATTGTTTCAGTTTCTAGCCACTGTGGCTGAACTCATCTTGTTCTTCCACATTTAGTCATGCATCAGGAGTTTTTCCTGTTCTAACACTGACTGGGGCTTGAGGAAGGTAGTTTGAATACTTGCTTATCCATAGTGGAATGCAGAATAACTTGGAAGAAGATAAAAAAAGCATGCTAAACAATTTAAGTAGGAACAGCTGTTAAGAAAGTGCCATCCACAATGGTGGCTAGGAGTGAATGGTGCACCCAGCACAGTTTTCCTTTGGCAAACTACTGTTGCTGTCATTCCAGGCCTTCCCCAGCTTCGAGTGTAATTAATGCTGTATGTTTAAGCACTCCAAGTTGGCACAACAGCTTGATTAATTTGTTCTCTGAGGTTTCTTTTGATCTGTTCTGTCAGCTTTGTGGCTGTATTATGACAAAAAACAAGAGATGAAAGGGCAGCCTTGTTGTAAAAGCTTTCCCAAAACCAGCAACTATTTTCCCCCTAAAATAATCTATATTGGCTTCATTTGCATAGATCAGGCCTTGGACTCAAAGAAATCAAATAGCCTCTGGCTTTGTCAAATTCATGGGTATCTTTGTCTTTCCCATGTCTTGAAAACCTCTTAGATGCTGTTCCTTAAAATGAAACCTTGCTGAGATCTCTACCTCTCACATTTAGACTTTTCTGCAGGCACAGTAGACTCTCTTGGTTCTAAGTGTAAGTGCTACCTGAGACCCTCACCCTTTGTAAATGAGGAAAGAGCCAAGAACCATAATGCCAGTGTGAATCAAATATTGAAAGACTGAAATAAAGGACACTTTCTTGTTAAGCACAATTTGCATCTGCGATGTTTATGTGCCAGACACACATCAAGGGGAAAAGATAGTTCAGTTGTGGCAGGAAAGCTCACAAACTGTTTTGCTAAGAGACACTCACCACATGCAACAAACTTCAAAGACAATATGTAATCATGTTGGTCATCATTGTGTACTGCTCACCAAAAACCTCTCTACTGTGCTGAAGGAGGGGTAGATGAGAAAAAAAAAGAAAAAAATCTTGTAAAAGGAGGGTGAGTGAATTGTGTTATATGATAAATAGTCTTGGTGACCGGTGATCCAAACTCAACATTGTTTTACAAAAACATATAGTAAATGTGAGATGAGGAAGAGGATTATAGGTCTAGAAAGAAAAAAAAATTAGCTGTGGAACTGTGGGGATATGTACAAGTCATGGCAGCATCCCTGAATCTGTAAATAGTATGGAAGAAATACAAACATTTCTTACTTTGCAAAAATGAATATGTGGGATTCTTCTCTTAGAAATGCCCAAGTTTGCATTAGATTAAAAAAAAAATCTTCAAAAGCTGAAAAGAAACATGGATTCTATAGATGATTTTTCAATAGTTCTAGAAACAAGGGAGAAACATTGCCTGTGCACTTTTTTGAAAAGCACCAGGTTTTCATCAGTACAAATGGGTCCCTTGAGTAAAAAAATCCTTTTTAGGACCTGTTCTGGACCTTTTGGAACAAGTCCAGAGGAGGGCCATAAAGATGATTAGAGGACTGAAGCCCCTCTCCTATGAAGACAGGATGAGAGAGTTGGGGTTATTCAGCCTGGAGAAGGGTCTGGGGAGCCTTTCAGTACTTGAGAGGAGCTTTGAAAAAAAATATGGATTATCACTTTTTACATGAGCAGGTAATGATAGGACAAGGGAGAATGGTTTTAAACTAAAAGAAGGGAGATGTAGTTTGAATGTTGGAAGGAAATTCTTGGAGCATGGTGAGACACTGAAACAGGTTGCCCAGAGAAGCTGAGGATGCCGCATCCCTGCGTGTGGGATGGGGCCCTGAGCAACCTGATCTAGTGAAAGGCATCCCTGCCCAGGGCAGGGTTTTGAAACTAGATGATCTTTAAGGTCCATCCCACCTTGAACCATCCTGTGGTTTAACCTGATCCTATTATTTAACTATCCTGTGCTTAAATGACACCCATACCTTTGATCTGAGGAAGCAGGTATATGATTTTGTTGCTTCTAATATTGACCATCAAATGGCAGTAGTTAACATTATAGAGAAGCTGTGGCTTCCTCATGGAACTGCTTCCTGAGTCCAGATATGCAGGGCAAATATAGGTATCTTGCAGAATAAGAATGAGAGAGAACAGTTCTTGGACCCCGAGAAGGGACTGGACTATATTTTCTTTTCTAGTAATCAAAAGTTTTTGCAGAGTTGGTGATGAGAATGTGTTTCATAGTTGTATCTCTGGCAAATGCTCTCCATAAGTAGTGTGTTGTTTTGCTCCGTTGCTTGTCTTGCTTGGCTCTCTTTTAAGTAGTTCACTCAGGTGTGGCTCAATAGTGAGCTTTTCAATGTGCTCTCATGCCCCCTCATTTTGGTTTTTTCCCCCCATTTTTTAGATCGCTGCTGATTAGAGTACAACTACAAAGGAATTGGTGAGAAATGACCCCCTTAACCAAGTAGTCTGTCTTCTAATATTCTGTTTTGTAATCGGTTAAATTCTTCTCCCCTTTCACTTCTGTTGAAAGACTGTTCTAGAACCTTGCTATTCTGGTTGAAACCTTCTAATTTATAAAGTCAGTGGCTTCTTTTACTCTCTTAAAGAGAACTGATGTTTTTCTGGCACTTTCTGCTATTTTTTTGTAAATACAATATACAATTCCATTTTCTTTTTTGTTTGTTTGGAGGTTTTGTTTATTTGTTTAAATGCTTCGTTTTCCTCAGTCATCTTATTTGCTGGACAATGTTACCATTTAGGGTTTAATCTTTCTTGAACATGGCGGGCCCAAACTCTGCCCAGTATCCTATGGTCTTAGTGCATTGTTTTGTATCAGCACTGATATTTCTGCTGAAAGTGTGCTCTCTAGTGCAGTTTAGGATTGCAGTTAGTCATTTTCATTGTTACAGTGGGTGGATGGCTCAGCCTTTGCTAGGATTACCAAAGTTGGTTCTCTCTTGTTTTCAACTGACAAGTTCCTAGGAAAAGCAGAAATTTATGGATGTCAACAGACTCTAGAGTTCTTTCATTTCACTTTTATTATGTCTCTGTGTGCTTTGGTTCACTGTGTGGTGTGATGATTCTCTGTTAATTAAATTACCCACCTTTTTCAAGAGAATTCATCAACCAGCTCCACTGTGCACCTAGCCCATTGATAAAGCTAATAAAAAGGACTGGTTTTGAAATGAGTCACTGAAGAACTCAGAAGAAATCCTCCCAGTTTGACTGGGATTACAGTAGTGCAGCCTGTTGTCATGCATCCATTAGCTAATACACAGCATATACTGCAATTTTTGTCTTGGTGCCCATCTTCTCTCGTGATGACCTAATGAGTACTTAAATGAAGCCTAAATTTTAAAAAAGGTCACATTTTAATTCTGCTTTTTGAAAACCATAAGCAGCGTAGTCTTTAATCTTTATTCTCTTCAGATTAAGCACTCAGGAATTTTGTCATCTTTTAAACCACGTGTTCTTGAAGGGCCATGTGTATTTTATATACTGATGTTGCAGCATTGATAGTGACTACCATTATTTACCTCTTGCTGTTCAACACCTTTCTGTTTATACTAGGCTGAAAATTACTGGTTTTAGCAGCTTCAAGGCTAAAAAATGGGTTGAATAAATTTAGAATATAGGTGTAGATATTTTGGCACAGAATGTAATTACATAGGCCACTTTTTATCTTCGTCGTCTTTTTCATCGGAGTTTCTTAAATGGAACAGCAGAAGTTGATACTCATTCACAGAGGGAAACAGTTCTCAGGAAAAATGTCTTTGAGACCAGGAGAGTTAAATATAAGGTTTGGCAAGCACTTTAAACGAGCAATGCTGGAAGAAGGGGCAGTCCTGTCTGCTTCTCTCTCATGACTACCTTTGCCGCTGCTGCAAACATCTATGCAGCCATGTGGTATACCGGGTTGGGAAGCTGTTCTGGCTCAGGTGACCTAGACAACAGTCAGTAATTTCTCAGTCATAGCAGTCCTCTGATGTAGCTTTCTTCCACACACATGTTGGAAACAAAGGGTAGGGGTTTTTTAAGTATTGAGTTACAGCCTTAATTTGTTTTAGAAGTTTGGACATTTAGAAATACACACAAAGCATTCTTGTCACTGTTATTTTTGTTAAACTAATAAGGAATCTAGACCACGAAGTGCCTTCATAAACTCATTTGGAATTTTAGCTGAACATATCAAAGCTACTTCTTGGCTAGGCATAGTCTGATGGTTTAGAAGATAATCTCTGGACTGTAGAAATTGACAGTGTTCTGCGTGATGCTATAGGTTCAAGCATAGGAGATGGGGTGTTCAGTCTTCTAGCAAACTTTCAGTATTGCAAATGGGGGGGTTATTTCTAATTTTTTTGTATTTCTGGCCCCTTGAGTTTGAAAATACTAGAATCTGAAATTTCCCCATCCCCAGCATAGTGTATGCAGCTTCACCTTCAAACCTTCTAGAATAATTGAAGCTTGTTCTCTTCAGATGCAAGGTACAAAGAGGGAAACATTTGTATGAGGTCACCCAGCAACACAGCAGGGATTAAAGTAAAATTTACAATTTTGTGGATTGCTGCTCACTATTGCCTGCTGAACAGTTACTTCACTGATTTCCATGAGTGTCTCAAATACAGAATCAAAGAATTGACTAGGTTGGAAAAGACATCTGAGATCATAGAGTCCATCCTTTCACCTAACATTACCCTGTTAACTCAACCATGGTACTCAGTGCCACATCCAGTTTCTTCTTAAATACCTCTGGGGACAGTGACTTCACCATCTCCCTGGGCAGCCCATTCTGATGCCCAGTCACTCTCTCTGTGAAGAACTTCTGCTTAATGTCTCACCTAAACCACCCCTGGTGCAGCTTAAGACTGTGCCCTCTTGTCTACTGCTGGTTGCCTGGGAAAAGACAGCGATCCTCACCTGGCTACAACCTCCTTTCACATAGTTNAGTCTTGTTGAATGAACTTCACGCCATTGGATTCAGCCCATCAATCCTGCCTGTCCAGGTCCCTCTGCAGAGTCCTCCTATCCTCCAGCAGATCAACAGTCCCCCCCAGCTCGGTGTCATCCACAAATTTTCTAATGGCAGACTCAATGCCCTCATCCAGATCATCAATAAAGATATTAAACAAGACAGGGCCCAACACTGATCCCTGGGGGACACCACTGGTGACCGACTGCCAACTGGATGTAACGCCATTCACCACCGCTCTCTGGGCCCAACCATCCAGCCAGTTGTTAACCCAGTGCCAAAGGAAGAGGGGGGCAAAAGAGGAGATCTTTGTCTAAATTCTCCCTTTCTGCCCTCTCAGAATCTCTCTGCCTCTTTATGATATTATTCTTTGTTTCTCTCATGGTTTCTCTACGGTGCTCTAAGGCCAGCATCATAGGATCTCGAAGGGGGGTTATCCCACAATCTTTTAAGTACTCTGGCTTCTTCCTCAGGAGAAATCTGCATAAATTACCTCAGACCAACGAGATTCTCTTCTCAGAAATAACATAAGCTGGACTAGGGTATCATTGTTTAAAGTACTGTTCAATGGCCACTTCTCCCCTTCCCCCAACTCATACAATGGCCACAAGGTATTACTGTACTTTATCAAGGCTTTCTTGTTCATACCACCTCCAAGCTTTCTCCAGTGACTTAAAATACATCCAAGTGGAGGTTTTTTTATCTATTTCTTGGCTTTGAGTTCCCCCCATTCTTATAAACTCTCCCTGCTGAAATAGTGCCTTTTCACAACTGCTCCTGCTTTTCAGACTTTTGATGTTAGATATCAGCGTGTGCTCATGACACAGACAAGATCTCCCTGTTCAACCAGCAACTCGAGCAAGCGCCTCTCTGCAACCCAGGCTCACTCTCTTGCACAACTAAACAGCTCAGGCTCCCCTTCCCGCACAGGCAATGCACCAATGACCAAGCTTTTCTGTACCACTGAGCTGCATTGGGCTGTGCCGCGCTGGGCTGCACCAAGCCGAGCCACATTGGGCTGTGCCGCACCGAGCCGGGCTGCGCCAAGCCAAGTTGGGCTGTGATGCACCACGCAGGCAACACAGGAAGCCAGACTCCATTCTGTGCAACACCCAAGCAAGCCCTTCCTTCATACCCACATGGCCAAGCCGTTTTCCTTGTAAGACAGGGGATCAAGCCTGAGCTCCTTTGTGCGTAACACTGACAGAGACCGAGCCCTCTCTCATGTAACGTGCGCTGATCCTTCCACCCTTCCCCGCCACGCGGCACACCTAACCTGAATGCACCCTGAAACGCAGGAACGGAGGTTTGAAAATCTTTTCTCACTCACCCAGTGTGTAGTTAGAGCAATGTCTTATATATTTATCAGTTTTTTCCCTACGAATTTTAAACCAATACCAATTGCCTTCCTTTGGTATGAAAACACCCAGGGGCGAGCCAAACGCTCTCACCGTGCACCAGGTGTCCTATGGTGACTTAAAGGTGTCCCCTCAGAAATATGCATACCTCAGTCTGCTGCTTGGGTTGTTGTCTGTTCTCCGTCGTGTTTGGGATGAGGGACAGAGTCCCCTCCAGAGAAAATTCCTGGTGCGTGCTGGGTTACTCCTTCCCTCCAACCCATTCCACAGCAAACAGAGACTGTCCCATCTGGGGTGCCAACTTGAAATGTGGACTCAAAAAAATCTCGAGCTTGCAAGCAGTTAAAAAAGTTTATTATCCCACTGGGAATGAGAAAGGATTTCCTCCAATGCTAGCCCCCCCCCCCTCCCACGAATTAGCTAACCACGCTTAAATGTACCTAAGCTATACATATGTATGACTACCTTATGAATATAGGTCATATTTCCGGGAATAGGCGTTGCATATTAAAATTAACTCTGAGAACTTATTAACATAGGTCCCCTCCCTGTCTCTGCCTGTCTTGAGGGTTGCCGGTGGTCACTGGGGAGGAAGGCAGTGGTCTTCCTCAGGGGCTTTTCAAAACCTCTGACTGAGAGATCAGCCTGTTACAAGCTCAGCTAAGCCACAGTCTTGTTTGGTTCTCTCTGGTGCCAGGATGTCCCACACTATCTTTCTCTCTGTTTGGTACCCCTCTGGATTATGTTTTGTTTTTTTCTGTTCTCATTCCTACTTTATCTCTAAGTACTATGGCGAAAGGAGAGAAAGAAAAAGTACTGCATACGTTAGCTTTCTGGATTTCTTAAAAATTACATTAAAATTTATACTAAGCCCCTCTTTCTAAATCAAGCACACCTGTCCAAGCCATGGGCTGCCAGCTTTTCCAGGAGTATGCTGTGTGGGGCGGTGTCAAAGGCTTTGCTGAAGTCCAGGTAGACTACATCCACAGCCTTTCCTTCATCTAACAGGCAGATCACCTGGTCACAAAAGGAGGTCAAGTTGGTTAGGCGGGACCTGCCCCTCCTAGATCCATGTTGGAGTAATTAAATGAAGTAATTAAATGGAGGGCTGGCTAGAGAAGTCTCTGCTCTTTCTCACTTATTTTATCCAAGATAGCTGTAAAAAATCAGCTGTCAGAAATAAATGTCTGTATCTCCAGTGAGAAGTTTTTCACTCATCTCCTGTTTATTGGAGATGAGGAAAGCGGGAACTAGGTGCTCCACAAGAAAAGGGGAAATGAATTAAGGTGCACTATTTCTAATGAGACCACTTCTGGAGTTTGTCAGAGTGTCACGATTTGAGACTTGTTTAAATTCTACTGCTCTTTGCAGAGGATGGTGTTATGCTCAACACAGGGAGGGGTTTGATAAAGTGCAATTGTTACTATTTCTTGGCTGAAGGCTCCAGGAGGTAAATAGATTTAATTTCCTGGGCTCACTGCAGTGCCTTATCTCTGTTTTGGAGCAAATTTTAGATTAATCAGGGTGTTAACGTTTCATAAACTTTTGGAGGAAGCTAAATGTCTTGAGTGCCTTTTGCATGTACTGTCCATTCTCCAACATTACTTTTAGATCTTACTTTATTTTCCATTCAACCTTAGTGCTTTACTCACTGTTCCTTTATTTCTTTGCAGCCTCTGTGAATGTGCTTGTCCAAAACTGCAAGATTTACAATGATGCTAGCTGTGATATCTCTGCTGATGGGCAGCTGCTGGCAGCCTTCATTCCCAGCAGTCAAAGAGGCTTCCCTGATGAAGGAATACTGGCTGTGTATTCTCTGGCACCCCACAACTTGGGCGAGATGCTTTATACAAAGCGATTTGGTAAGCATGCAGTAAGAAGTCAGGGTGGGTGCGGTGTGAGAAGTTACCTCACAACTTCAGCCTTCAGTAAGTAATGCAGTAGCCTGAACATCATTAATTGTAGCAACAGGAAATATTTTATTAGCCTTCCAGCCAGCCACAGACACAGTACTGCTGGGGAGAGGCTTATGGTATGGTCTCAACAAGTAAGATGCTGGTATGGGGGAGCTGAGCTGTTAAGGAATGGTTTTTCTATTCCTTAAAGGACTTCATTGTTTTAATAGCAGAACGCTGGCAGCAAGGAAATGTCTTGCAAAACTTGTAACTTGTGCAGGTCTCCTTATTTTTTTCTGCCCTTTATAGGGATAAGGTTAGTATGGCATATATTATAGGAATGCTGGAAGGGAATGAAAAAGTTTTGGGGATGAAGCATGGGGAAGGATATCAATCTGTGAGAGAAATAACCCCTCTTCTCTTTGCAGGCCCTAATGCCATTTCTGTGAGCCTGTCTCCAATGGGCAGATATGTTATGGTGGGACTGGCTTCCCGGCGTATCCTGTTGCACCCCTCCACAGAACACATGGTTGCTCAGGTCTTCAGGCTGCAACAGCCCCATGGTGGAGAGACCTCTATGAGGGTGGGTATACATGTTTCTATGTGTCTTCATCAGTGTTTTTGTGTCCCTTTGGCTCCAGCATAGTGGTTGCTGGGTTATGATAACAAAGAGGTAGCGTGCTCCAAACCCACTGAATAATAAACACGTGAAGGAATTTATTACAGAGATATGCGAACATGGCAGGAGAACATAAATACAAGAGAATTGTGAAATTCTTCTCTTGTTTCAAATATGATGACAAACAAATACATTCCATGTTGTATAATACGTTCCTAGGTCTAGGTATCATTCAGAGTACCTAGTAGGTCTTTCAGACTTTTCGGGTAATATGCATCTTGTTTGTGGTAGTACAGTTGGCTTTGCCAAGGCAGTTTATCAGCTGAGGCTTCAGGATCATTTTCTGTCACTCCTAAAAGCAGTTAACCTCTAGGAGAACAGCCACCAGCAGTTTGGGGAAGTGTAGGAGCCAAGCTTCATATGATACTTGCAGACTGAAGGTGAGGCTTACTGTACTTTTCCCGAGCTTGTGTTTCCATGTATACGTAGGCATTTTTTGGCATATAATTATCATCATTATCTTTCTGTACTTCTGCTTTGTGAGACTGCTGAACCATGACCCACTCTGACTCATTTAGTACTTGAGGGAAAACCTTAATCTTTTTGCTGTCAGATAGAGTTAAGAGAACATGTGTGTCTTGCTTTGTTCATCAGTGAAGCACAACAGCTGTTCAGTGATAGTTTAAGGTAGTAAAAGCCACATCCAGTGCATAACACACAGAGAGTTGAGAAGGCAGAAGTAATTTCTGAAGCTGAAATTTGGGTTGGATTCAAGTTCTAGGTCATGTATTCAGGGGACTTGCTGCAGGAGATGAAATGTATCTTCAAATCTTTTCACTTTGGGGGATAACTTGATCATAGTGGAATTAATTTCAAGAGTAACCTTTTTTTATTTTTAATTTTTTTTTAAATTTATTTAAAAGGCCTCTCTGATTATTACTACTTTTGGCAGTACTTTCCCATTGTACAAGGGTTGCAGTGAACCGTTTGTCTAGTGACCTGACTAGTCTCTGGGAGAAATCCCTTGATTCACCTTCAGCTTCTGTAGTTGCTCTCCAGTTGGCTCATGATTCAGAGAGGGTCATCTCACCTGTGTCATTTTATGAGATGCTTTATCAGCTGATACAAAACTCTTGTTTATTTTCATCATCTGCTCCGTAGTATAAAGCAAGGGAAGATCAATGATGAAGGTATTCTTTGATGCACTGGTCAGCACTTTTTCAGACCTGGTTCTGAGCTACCATTCTGATACAAGCCTCTTCAAGAGACAGAAATTAACGTGTATTTATGAAGAGCCCCACGATTTTGTTAATAGGTACAGTTGGTGAAAGCTGTGTGGATATAAGATCACTAAGTACATGGAATTCAGCATCCTGTTAAAAATCCTTTTAAAAATGTAGTTTTCCCTGGTACTTTCTTTTTCAGTTATTTTAAGATCCTAGTGAAATGCATAATTTCTTTTCTGCCAGAAACTTGGAGTGTACCTTCTCACATCAGTCTTCTTACCATATCATAGTAAGTTAAGATAGAGAAGTCCTGTTAGCAAAAATCACATCTTCTCTCATCTGTCCTTAACATTTGCTCTAAACTCCAGTTGCTATGGCTTTTAGCCCTTCCTTTTTGAGACATTTTTCTGTAGCCAGCTAAATCAGTAAGTTTCTTTCTAAATGTTTGATTTATATTTCTTCATTTCTGTCTTCAAATGCTTCTACCCTTGCTCTTAGTCACCATTTAGTGAAGTAATGCTTTGTATTCCCTTAATCTTTTCTTGTAATTTGATCTTCCAGCTTTCATTTTTTTGTCTTTTGAATTCTCTCCAAAAAAACCCTTCTTTTTTTTTTTTAGCTCGTTCTAGGATATGTTTAAGTGTACGTAATGTGATAAGCATAGTTTTACCAGAAGCTCTCAGAAGGTATTTTTTCCTGTTTCTTTTGGACAACAGCCTTTACTTTACGCAGTAAGAAACCGTTGGGAGGTTTTTTGTGGGGTTTTTTTGGCTGTTTTGGTGCATTGAAAATTTTGTACAATTTTTTCCCAGTCTTGCTTTTCAGACTTGCTCCACATCACTGAACTCCTGTCTTTCTCATCTGCTGTAGTTCTAGATTTTTTTTTTTCTCCAGATGGAGCGCATGTATTCTAAAGGTTGCTTTTTTCATCTTTCTTGCACATGTATTTATAGATTGCAAAAACCTTTCTCCCACGTTTTTAAATCTATTCAGTCTAGCAGGATTTGCTATCTAATTTGCTGTTTTCCCCTTTCCCACATTATGTTTAAAGACGTTATAAATGTGTCATTTCTGACTGCTTTGGCCTTCAAACATTATGCATACGTGACAGGGTCACAGCTAGATCAGTTTGCATTAATTTGGTTAAAGAGCCTTTCTGTTGGATGATGTTGAGTATTGTTTCAACATTTGGTGTGCTGATGGTTGTCTTTGTGCAGTCTGTAGGAAAACGTACAACTGTTAATCTTGTAAATATTCATCTAGTTGTAAAAAATAGTGCATCAACTACAGATATTGCTTCTGTCTGGAGTTTTGCAATAAGACTGCTCCGGAAGTTTGTAATACTTTGCAAGACATGCAAAGTGAAAACAGAGTTTTAAGTAGGAAACTGTATCATGTTAGCACACTGTCTTTACAGTGGCTGACATATTTATATTCAGTTGAGTAAAAACCTGTTTGTAGCTTGGCCTGCATGCAGTAGTAAAAGGTTTAGAAAACCTGGTGAAACTGTATTCTTCAATCTCTAATTTAATATGCACATTAGAGAGAATCAGAAAGAATTTCTGTTGCCTCTGTGCCAACAGCTTGTAATACAAAGCACTTGTTATTCAACTTCTTAATTAAAAAGAAGTCAGGGCTGTGTTTGAGGCAGTATTTTGTGGATATTTTAATTATACATTACTTCAAAACTCCCAAGGAAATGCTACATCACATTCTGTGAAAAGTCTTATAAGTTGCCTGACAGTCTTCTCCTCCCCTCTCTTTGCAAGCAATGAACGGGGACAGAAGGGCTTGGCAGTGTGGCCTCTAAGTCACTGCAAAAGTGTGGCAACTTGCTGAAGGGTGAAATACAGTGATCATTTCTGCTTCAAATTAGCTGTTCCTCCACATCCTTGTCTAGCAGTCAAGGTTTCTTCTCCTCCGAGAGTTTCTTCCATCTTGCTGTTGAAATAGAGGTTTTGAAGATACAATTAATTAATTCTGTTATGTGAAACTCTAATACATTTAATTGTACTAGAAATTCATTGATGTAATTTTCAGAGAGAAATGTTCTCTCTGAGAACTACAGCACTTTTGAATTGTACTAAGGAGTATCTTGGTTATACTTGTGTCCATTGTATACATCTTGCTTCTAATATTTCAGGGATTAGCTAGGGTTCTATGGGTCAGGGCTGTCATGATTTGACAATTATGACTTGTGTTCAGAAGTAGAGTAAAAGTCATGAATTGTCATCAAATATGGTAGTCGTGAGCTAGAGGTTCATGCTCTTTCTGTTCACTCCCTTCAGATCAGCCTGCTTAGCATTTCAGATGGAATCCTTGCTTTTCTAAAGCACAGTTTTTACATCTCGGTCTGAAAAAGAAAAGCTCTTTAGTAGTGCTGGCTTTTAACAAGAGTTGTATGCATAAGCTTTCCTTTTTTGTTGCTTGTTTTTTGGTTTTTGCAAACCGAGATAACATCTCTGAAATTTATCTGTAGCTGGACAGTCCAGGGAAGGTAATTGCTTTGAGCTGAGGGTGGTACAGGTGACAGTGGTACTAGGAATTGTCTGCAGCCTGAGTTTCGGAGATGGGAAGCTTGGAGACAGGGCTCCACGTAAGGAGTAAGAATAGGTTTCTTAGCCTATTTGGAAAGCATAGGTGAAGCTTGTCTCTAAATAAAAAGTGTCTGTTTTCAAGCTATTTCCATCTAGGGTAATTTCTGAATTCCATATGTTTTCAACTTCAAACATAGGTTAAAGAACTTAACATGAAATTAGAATCTTATTTGGAGCTCAAGGTCCTTAGAAACATAGAAGAGTAAGGATCACGTTGCCCTGCATCTGTTAGCAATGGATATTAGTGAGAAAGGCAGCCAGAAGGTAGTTTCGTTTCTGGCATTCACCAATTCTGAACATTGCCCTTGCAATGCTCCGTATTTTTCATTTTACCCAAGAGGAAGCTAGCTCTGAAATATCAGAAAAATATGATTACTGTAATCCAAATTAAAATAAAACTTGGAAAGGAGCTTTTAAGTTGAGAATATAAATAGTGAGATAGGCAATAGAAAAATTTGATTGATATGAAGCTGAAGAGCAAATCATACAATTTGTGAGGATAAGGTGACTTACCAAGCCCCATCTCAAATTGTGCTTTGAATGTGGAAGAAAATTCAGGCTGTGTAGATCCAGAATTAGCTCTTGACAAGACTGCTGCTATTTTGGAAACATCCCGATGAAGTGGTTGGTCAGTAGCCTGGATGGAACAGAATATGTGTACATTTCCATTGTAAACTTGGAGAATTCCAAATACAAGAAGAAGGGCCTGAAGCAGAAAGACTCACAGAGTTTTAGCACAAAGCCAAGCTTTTTTTTTTAGTATATTAACTCTTAGTGGAAACCGTGCACAGAATATGTGAGAAGATGCACAGTTTTACTGAGTACTGTTGCATTCTGAGCCTCATGCAAGTGTCAGCAGAATGTATCCAATGTGGTCTTTAAAAGTCCTACAGTTACTCTGTGGGTGAACTTATGTGCGCTCCTACAGCCATAAGCAAAGAGGCTTTAAGCTTGAAAACAAACGGCCCTAATATTTTTTTATTAGTCACAACTTATGACAAACCACGAAGAGTTTAAAGTGGCATTTCTTTCTGTAAAAAGAAAGAAAGCAAAGGAGTAAAACATCTTCCAAGAATGCCAATAACAAAACCCAATAGAATGGCCTGAAACTAAGTCAGGAGAGGTTTAGATTAGACAAAGGTTCTTCTCCCCAAGGGTGGTTGGGCACTGGAATAGGCTCCTCAAGAAAGTGGTCACAGCACCAAGTCTGACAGAGTTCAAGAAGCATCTGAACAATAATCTCAGGCACATAGTTGTGACTCTTGGGGATGGTCCTGCGCAGGGCTAAGGGTTGGACGTGATCCTTGTAGGTCCCTTCCAATTTGCTTCACTGGGACTCAAGTTGGTTTTGTCAGAACCCTTGATAATGTGAAAAGAAATTTGGTTAGGAGAATATGTGGAGATGACTTACTGCAATGTTACCTCTAGTGGAGAAGTTCTTATGAACTAACACACGCCTGAAAACAAGAGGAGTTTGAAAGAAAGTGTATTGAAGAAGCAGGTGGTGGTGTGGTCCCTTGGGTGTCCTTTTAAGGGAGATTTGACACCTTCAGGTCAACAGGGTGAGCTTCTGACAACTCTGAGTAGAACTGCAAATAATATATCCAATTACTGCCCAAAGAAATTTTTCACTGTTGACCGAAGTTGAACCAGGTAGATATTTTTTAGACTACAAAAAGGCCAAGCAAAGTCACAGACTGCATGTACTTGTTGATACTAGGAAGAGGACATGAGGGCAGAACCTTTTTCTGACTGATATGGGAAATCCCTCCTTTTAATTATAAAGCGGAGCATAGTTGTCTGGTTGAGACCAAATAGTTTGTATGCTCTGTATATTGACAGATTCTGTCAGGTATCTTTAGAAAAACAGATTGTATCCAAAACCCATAGTGGTAAGCACTGCTTATGTAGGGTGCTGTAAGAAAGAGCTCTATTCAACATCCCTAGAAAATGCAGCACCACCTTAGGGGTGCAGTTGGCAAAGAGATTGTCACAGATATGCACAGGTATGGACGCAGGAACAGTATGTTGTAAGAATTATTTTAATTGCTAACTTGACCAAGTCAACTATATCTGAATGCAGGCTGCCAAGACTGAACTTAGAAGAAGCTGTAAAAACCTAAAACTCCTTAGGATCCCTTCATAAAATATTAATATTTTATTAATATCCCATGAGATATTTAAACACGGAAACAGTGTCAGTTTAAGCAAACTGGTGTGAAGAAAAGGCAAATGACATCCCTTCAGGATGTTTTTACTTCTGGGAATGTGAAACTGAGAACCAAGATGTTTTGTTTAATATGAATATTTGAAGAGCAGAGCTCTTGCAGTTCAAGTAAGGCCTTGAGCCCATTTGTCACAATTGCTACTAACTTTGGTGCAGTTTGGTACATAGTTCTAACTAGACATAAGAAGTTATGGCAAAGATAATTCCACATCTGGGATTACTCACGTGCAGTCACCTTGCCCAAATAATCTAGGGGGAAGGGAGCCAAAGTGAATTATTACCAATTTGCATTAACCTGGCCATGGGGTGAGATGAGGTTTGCAATTCCATGAAGATTTTTTTCAGTACTACTTCCTACCATCTTCCTTGAATTAAATTTAAGCCAACTCTTTCCTCCAGTATTTATTCCTTACAGACATGTAGACAGCTGGATGACAGCCTCTTTTCACCTAGAAGAGGATGCATGTAGCTCTGTCATCAACATATTGTTGACATTTGGTCTTGTATGCCATTCTATTGAGGCTCAGCAAACGGAGAACAGAGTGGAATGGCAGCTGTGCACAAATCCTGTGCTCTTCTCTTTAGATTTTTAATGTATTTTAGATGTTCGTGTTACAGTCACAGCATGACACTTAATGAGAAATTAAGATACTGCTTTTGGTTTCCTGGCTGAGTTAAGGGCAAAAATGAAGAATTTTGTCATTCCTTTTGCCAGAGAAGTGATCATATCTTCATTAGATTGATCCAGCATTGACAGCTGTTGATGATTTTTGTAAGAGATAGCAGTAGCTGGGGGCACAGTCCTGTTTGCACAGTTCAGTTCACTTGTGCATCTGCGCTGAAAAAAAAATATATAGACACACACACACACATCTGTCTTCTATCACTCCAACCCCCCTTTGGCATTCCTGATTCTCTCCTTTCATCTGTTTCAACACATGCGCAAATGAAAGAATAACTGTTTTGTTTAGCAATTTCTTGCTTACTTAGCCCTACGTTTCAAATCTGGGTTTGGACTAGTCCCCTAAAAGGTTTTTTAGAGCTATTATCCTGGTTTTGCAGCCTTTGAGAGACAGCGAAATAATGAACCACTTCACTGCAAGTGTGTTGTTTTCCCCGAGTGAGAGCTTTGTTACCTGAGACGATCCATTTCTTTATAGGACCTCATTCTTTTTAATGTTTTTAAGATTCCCACTAGTTATTTTTAAATGTAGTAGTTGCAAGGCAGGCTTGTGAAATAAAGTACCAGCTGATAATGCAAAGAGCTTGCCTAAAGAAAAAAGGATTAGGTATGCTTTAATGAGACTTCCTGAGCTTTGAAATATCAGCAATAAATTATGTGATCAAGTATGATCAGGAAGAATCAACAATGTTTCACCTTTGCAGAAAGTTTCTCAGGCCATCCAACAGAAATTTCTGGTGCTGACCTGTTGTAGGAATTGGATCAACTATCCACAGCTAAGGTTTCAGTTGTTGCTAAAAATTAAGAGCTAATTCTCGTTTAATTCACTGTGGCTCAGAATGCAAAGCTAGAGTTTTCTGCACTGACAACAGGTGCAGAGAAAGGCAGAAAGAGCTTTGTTGTATTGGTAAAGACTGAAGAAAAATTTTGCGTATAATCCTATTGCATCTGGGGAAGATAAATGGAGTTGAAAGAAATTTTATTTGTGCTGAGCGTTGGATGATAAAATCCATTTGAGGATAAGACTGACAAATCCAGAAAGATAAGTGCATTATTTTTCACTTCTTCAATTTTAACAGAGAAGATCTAATGGAAAGATGTGTATGTTGTTAGCAGAATCAGTGGTGGGGGAGGGTTTGAGCAGCACAGACCAACCTGCCTAATAAAGGGAAACTGGGAACAAAAAATAAGTATTTTCTCCTGTCCGATCATGGGAAATGCATGCCTTTTTGTTTGTATCTCCATATAGCTACAGAAAGGAAACTCCTTGCAAACAAATACATTGTCTTATGAATATATGTATTGAGCCGTCAGTGTTATCCCAAGGAGTGTTTGTTTTGCTTTGCATTCAAGACAGTGCTTTAGACAAGCTGGACTTGAATTTTGCTGTAGAGGGTTCTGGGGTTTGTGGCAATGCAAGTCTTAAGCCTGAGTTTCATCAGCTTTTGTGAAATCCACTAGTAGAAGGCAAAATAAAGGATGTAAGCAAAAAAAGTATACTGTTATTTATTAAGGAGATCAGGTTAGAATGTCTGGTTTTTATTATACTTCTGGGCCTTAAAAAGCCACAGGCTTGTTTAAACTAATTGGCAGCATGATTGAATTCAGTGATGCAGGTGGATTCCTGGCAGCTAAGCAAAGGACATGTTGTTTGTTCAGTGCAGTGGTAGGTGCTTTATAGAAACTTACCTGATACCTTGGTGTCAGAGGTGAACTAGTTAACACACTGACATTGAAAAAAGTACACCAGGTTAGATATGTTTCAGTGGCAACATACAAATGGAAAGAGGAAAAAAAAAAAAAGAACTGATTTAAATTCTGTTCAGTCTTGATAAGGTGCTTGCAATCAAAAAAAAAAAAAGAAATCAAACTTGCTCTGTTTATGCCTTCATGCTGTCACTTCATCTTTCACCTCATCTGCTGCTCTGGCAAATACAGCTGCAGTTTGTAGTTTTCTGTTCTAATGGTCTTTGAGTAGTTTCAAACTGTACCTAGACCTTGTTTGGAGATGGACTTTGAGTGAACTTAATACAGTGTTGTGGATTAGCTATACTTTTAGGGCTGCGTCTATGATATATTTCAGATAGCTTAGTTTGCTAAAGTATGAGGTACCTGTGCTGGCCAGGGTCTCTGGTATAGCTGCAGTTATGTTGGCAAAGCTGTACAGCCTCTGCAATTACTGTGTTGGTATAACCAGTATCCATATGAAGAACCCTTTGTTTACCAACATAAACTTTTCATCTGTGTAGGCATGAGGTACAAATGTTGGCTGCCAGTACAGCTATATCCATCCAGCAGAGATCAACGCTCCGTTCTGAAGCTCTTTCTCTGCAACTCAGGTCAGAGTAGCTGTGAAACTATATTTTACCAGTCCTCATAATAAGAGGTTTCTATTGAGTTCAACACTGATATTTCTCTTTCTGTGTGTTGCCATGGTCTTTCAGCCTCTGGTGACAGTGTCGATTCAGTTGAAAATTAATAATTACATTTTAGTCTGGTGATGTATAAACCCACCTTATCTGCTCCAGCCTTTCCTCTCCCTTTACCTGTCAGGATGGAACTTCATGGTTGACATGTGTAAATGAGACTACAGCTGCACCCCCTCCCTGAGCAGTCTTTATCAAGGCTGATCTAACAGCCAACTTACTGCTTGGGCTAAGCAAAGGTAATGGCTCAAAATTTATTGGCATCTTGAAAGGCAGTGCATCTAGTTGAGAGGAGAAGTATCTCTATTGGATTTAAAAAGATGAAAAGCAAAGAGTTCCTGCTGAGTTTTCCTGCCTGCTTGTGCCAGAATTTTCCCTTCTCCTCCAGCTTCAAAACATGTTTTTTTCTTTCTTGAGTGCCAGAGAGAAGAAAGGTCCTGCTCTGCCAAACAAGCGTTCAGCACTCCCCTGCTTTTCCTTGCTCTCCTTAGAGGTGGGAAGGCCTTGAGCAAGGAGGCAGCTGTGCAGATGATGTGATGCCTCCGCTTTGGCCAGGCACAGTGCTGCTTGGATCAGGCGAGCGGTGCAGCACTGTTGCCAACTGGCAGCAGTAGCATAGGCTTGGGGCAGCCTGCTGCTACTTTGATGACTGACAGGATCCTGGCGATTGCCCTGTCCAGCTTTTTCATGTTACCACTCCCCAGAAATGGAGAGGAGAGGTGGAATTTGAAGAGTGTTATTAAATTGCAGGAGCTTCAGAACAGGGCGGGAACGGAAGACAGAAGCAATAGGTCCATAACTAGGACTTAGCAGAAGCTTTTAGCAAAAAGTTTCCTTACCCCTCCAGGGCAGGTATAAATTAACTATCTAGCTCTGTGCTTATGTGTTGTGCCCTGGGCCCCCTTCTTCCTACATAAGTACACAGCAGCTTGACAGCAAGGAAGAGATCATCAGGAAAGATTCCTTGAGGCTGTTGATTGTCATGCAGCCTCTCCTGGCACTCTGCCATAAGAAATACCTAAGTTGGTGGCTGTGACAGGTGCTATAGTACTGATGTGACAGCACTGACAGGTTGGAAGGGAAGCAGCAGCAGTGGGACTGAGGTGGCCTTTGCACTCCACATGTAGCTTGTTTGCTGAATAATTTGAGGGCCTATTTTTTTCTTTTCTTCCTGTCTTACAGCCCTGCTTTCTCTGAGCCATCTTTTCCTCTGCTGAAATCAGCGTCAGAAAAGTGGCTGTGATGAAATGAGCTTTAGGGGGTTCAGTGCATGATGTATGTGCCCACTTCTGTCCAGAGAGGATGGAAAAGGCACACCAAAGAGATACATAGTTGCATCTAGTGCAGTCTTTGAAAATGGAGACATAAATTACTCAACCAAATCTTTCCCCACACTTCATGATTACAGAGATGTAGAATGGAAGCAAGCAACTGTTTCTTTTGTGAGCATTGCTTTCCCTTGGTATGAGTTTCCTTTTGTGAGAAGCTTAGCTGTCTAGACAGTTTTGGTTTTTCTAGAGGAAGACTTTATCTTGCTGACATCCCCTGAACTTAAGGAGAGATAGAGTCCCTGAAATGATAGAAGACTGCTAGAATCTCCTGTGAAGTGTGAGAAGATCACCAGAGAAAGGGTTTTCTACAAACACAAGCACAGGTCAAACAGCTGTTCTGTGTAATTCAGGCTGGGTCACATGGCCCTGTAGGGAAGGAGTGGGACCTGTTGTATAAATGACATTTATATGTTTATGTTCTTGCCAAGAAGAGAACAGCTTGCTATACATACATTGCCTGGTTTTGGGCTTAAGCTTCCACAGGGATGTTCTGAAGCTCCCACTCCTCAGACTTCACAGTGTCTTCACAGTGAAACAATCTCCCTAAAACTCTATTTCAGAATAGCATCTGGAAATAAAGGCAGCTGCCAAATTTGTAAAATGCTGAATCACCACATCTAAAGGTGTGGCTATGTATTATTTACTCAGTAGTGCAGTGACACTAAGATCAAGTTTGACATTGACATTGGTTATGGTGGAAGAGCATGGAAGCTTGCTGTGATTGCTGATAGTGATTGTGGGCTGATAAAGTGTGATGCAGTATGATCTCTCTCCTACATGAAACTGCCACAGTTAAAAATAAGTTCTCTGGAAGCCATTATAGAGCGTGGTGAGCACCTTATAGATTAGTTGACTTTAATATTAATGTTTCTAAACTGATTCCTGAACCCTTGGCCATCAACCTGGCTGTTACACATGGCCTGCAACTAATATGTGGGCCAGTCCTAATGAAAAGAAACTATTGAATTATCAAATGTATGCATTCGTATTGTTGATTTTAAGAGTATGTGACATTCTCTTGACCTAGAAGCTGGAGAACTGTGTTAGCGTAGGATTCCTTGAGTTACCTGAGTATTATTCCAGGAAGTTTAGAATTACAAAACATCAGCAATCTACTGGCAAAGAGATGTGGTCATTCTGTGGTATGTTTTCAGACTGGCTACTTTGATTGAAATAGCTCAGTAACTCTCTATAATATTAAGCAATGGAAACAAAAAGACGAAAAAAAGAAGTCTGAGAGGAATTAGCTGTGATATGTGGAGAATAGAGTTTCCTGGCAGAGTTCTGGTCTTCTTTGAAGAGAGGGACCTACTGATGCTGACGGAACTTTAATTTTTTTTTTCCACTCTGTGCATAGAGTAGGGGGTCTTGCTAATGGATGCAATTGCAACAGACAGACTGTATGACTGCATCAGATTGATTAGCTGGGTCCTGGTTACTGCTGCGAGTGGTGATTATGCCAGTACAGCTGCTTTCTCTTTTTGTGTACTAATTACTATACGCACGGATGTCATCACCCTTAACACTGCATGGAGTTGTCCCATTAGCGTGGGAGTGGGAAGCAGCAGGGGAGGGGAGCTCTTCAGCATGACAAGCTGTTTAGAATTGAATGGAATGGAGTGGAATGATGAAGCAACTATTCTGATGCAGAATTTTAAGGCCATCTTGTCTTTGAGATTCAGCCATCGGCCAACACTTGCAGGTTGTCAGAACCAGACTCATGTTTTTAGAGGAGCACTTTCCATAGGTTGCTGTTTACTGCAAATCCACTTGAGTGTTTAGCTGTATCCAGCTAGTCTGACATGTCTGGTTACAGAGGATGTGGGACAATGGCTGTACAAGCTGACCTGGCTGTGGAGAAGAGCTTGTGGCTAGCCCAGGAAGGTGGCTTCTGGAGCTAGGATACCTTGTAAAGCCATTGCTAGACAAAGAGAAATCGTTTGTGTTTCTGACTTGCAGAAGAAGGATATGATGAAAGAGCCTTGCAGTTGTTAAGAGATTTAAGAATGTTTATTTTATGAATTTATGCTCCTGGCTCTGGTGGCCCCTCTGTTTCCCCTCCTCCTTCCTCCTCCTCCAAATCCAGTCTTCCCATCTCAGAGTGCACCATAATCTCCATGGTAACAGGCGTTACCATCGTACATCTGATTTCCCCCCAGCCCTCTTTTTCTTCTCTTGCCCTTCCTTCCCTCCTCCATGCCCCAGCAAGCAAGGTGTGTGTGTTGGGGGGTTTAATGGGACAGACATGGCAGAGATGGGAAAGAGCTAGATAAACCCCTAAGGACCTGTTCTGCCATCCAAACACTGAGCTTCTCTGAATACACTATCTGCTGAGTGATAGCCAGGGCAAAGATTGACCAGCTTCTGTCATATAGAGAAATCCTTAAGGACATTTGCTCCTCTAATGTGGCCTCCTCAGAGGAGCAGTTAAATGTGTTACTGGTGACGGTTAATAACGTAGCTATATTGTTTTGCTCTGACTTACTATGTTTGCGTTACGACAATCAGGAGGAAGATTCTGGGAGCTAACTCTTAGAGGGCACACAGTTAAGTGGTCTCTGACTCAGACTTCTCAAATTGTCAAACAGACAAGATGCGCTACAGAGTAAAACAGTCCAGTTTCTTATGCTAGCTGATAAGTCCCATCGTAATGGATTCTAATTGTTACTTCAGGCCACCTCAGCAGTGCAGTAGTGGTTGATCTGCATTCCCATCAACTTTTATCCTCTTGTTCCAGCACACCTTCATTCCCTTCCCAACTTCCTGGCTCAGCACCATCCTCTTTTCTGGGGAGTCTGGAAGAAAGGTTTTGGAATGATTGAATACTTTCTCACCAGAAAAATCTAGTGAAAGTATCTTTTTTACCTTGAACTTATCCCACTGAAAATCTAGATTTGAAGTCTGTGTTACTTGGAGCGATTACAGGTATAAATACAAGCTAAATTTCTGCAGAAATTCTGTTCTTGATTTGGTCTTGTGAATGCCGATGTAGATCTTCAGTCCTATCCTTCTGAAGCCCTGATACTTTAATAAGCCAGTGCACTGAAGCAGCTTTGTGCCTGTCCATTCCTGGTAGCTAGACTGACTCATTACTACTTTTTCTATTTCCCATACCTTTGTTTTTTTGATTTCCATGTGTCTTATTTTTTGGCTAAATGGACTGCTGTCAGAATACCCAGTTCTGGTTGCTGGATGGCAGGGTGTAGGAAAGCACTGTGCTGTACAAAAGGCATTAACTTGCTGGAGTAGGAGTACACTTCAGAAACCTAGCTAGTTCAGACCTTTGTGTGCACAGGGTTTTCATTCACCTGCCTTAATGCAGCATTTGGGAAGCACTGGCTTGCAGCCATGCTAACTCCCTGCAGTCTTAGCAACTCTTCAGCTTGTTACCTTTCCTCAGGTGGAATGAATGGTGTTGGAAGGCAGCATGAACTGAGGCATTTGTTACTTACATACTTGTATTATTCTCATAATGACTATCCCACTATTCCCATCCATTTGTTTAATTAGTTTGAATAAAAGGACTGTGCAGCCCACTGAGTGACGTGCAGGTTCTCCTGGGTTCAGAACTAGTTCTGCTCCACAGCTGTGTGCCAGGCAGTCTATTAAACATTTAAGAGCACATGTGTGTATATTTCTAGCAGCAGCTTACTCTCACTACCGAATTGGTGGTTTCTTGCAACATCCTGTAAAGTAATGGCTCCATGGCCATCTGTGCTGCTGCAGGGAAATGGCACATTTGTTTGAGCTGCTTTGGCTCTCCTGCCTTGTATTGTCCTGTCAAGTAATCTCCTGTTATTGTTTCAGAGAGTTTTCAACGTTCTGTACCCAATGCCTGCCGACCACAGGAGACACGTCAGCATAAACTCTGCTCGCTGGCTGCCTGAGCCAGGCCTGGGATTGGCATATGGCACCAACAAAGGGGACCTGGTGATTTGCCGACCAGAGTAAGTGCTTGCTTTACATGGAGATATTACATGGAGCTATAACTGCTTTGGCCATTCTGTTCTCAGGGCAGTGGGGATGACATGGCTTTTCGCTGCCTGGGACATTGTGCTTGAGGGGCTCAAAAATCCCAATTCCTAATACTTCTTTTGGACTGCCACAGTGTTTACATGAGTCTCTTACAGTCAGTATTTGTTTTTCTGATTATGGACTTCTGAGGTGGTTTGAAGTGCATCTCAGCTCATTTTGTTTCCCATGTCTTTCTAGGATTTCTGGATCCTTAATTTCTTATATGCCTAGTGCAGTGTCTTTCAGTCTCTCTGAATTTATGGACTTATAAAAGTTTCCAATTACAACAAATGTGAGCTGTAACTAATGTATTTTCTCAGCTTTAAAGAACCTCTCGAAGTTCACCAACCAGGTAGAAAACTGCTGACCTAGAGTTATGTCATGGTTTGACTCTGGCTAAAAGCCGAGAGCCCACACATAGATCTAAAATTTCTCAGAGAAGGGAAAAAAAAACCCCGACTTTTGTGATAAGGATTACAAGCAACTGTTTATTAACTACTTCACACAAGCAAAACAGGCTCTAACTTAGAACGTTAAGAATTTACTACTACTACAACTACAACTACTACTAAAATCAGGGCTTAAGAGTTTAAGGGTGAGCAGTTTGATAGTTGTTACAGACACCTTTCTCCCCCCACCCCTCCCTTTTAAGATCCTTCACCTTCCCCCAACAGCTCGGGAAGGCAGGTGTGTGTGTGTGTGGGGGGGGGTTACAATCAGAGGTTTTCTTTGCTGCTGTTCAGAAGAGTGAGAGAGTCCCACCCCAGCTTTCCTCGTGGGGTCTTCTCCACGGAAACAGTCTGTTGCAAACTGCTTCCTAGTGGATTTGTTACTAACAACAGTTTTTCTGGTACTGTCGTCACGTAAGTCACTTTACCATAGGTGCAGTCATTTCAGGTGCCGGCTGCTCAGCTGCTTTCAGTGCTTCATGTGCTTCTCACGGCCATCAATTGTCCCAAGAAATGCTGCTCTGCCTCCAGCATCTCTTCTTCTCACGGCCCACGGGGTTCCACCAGGCCCCTCTGCTCCAAACACAGGATCACAGCCTCTCTTTTCCGGCATGTCTCTGTTCCAGCGTGGAAAAATCTCCCAGTCTTTCCACGGGTTCACAGGCTGAAGAATCTTCGCCCCTATGGTTCCTCACAGATTGCTGGGGCCCTATTCCAGTGTTTAAGGCATCTTCTCTTTCTCCTTTCTCTGACCTTGGTGTTAATCAAACTCCTCACCCTCCTGTCTCTTAAGCGGCCATGATGTTCTGCGCAGACTTTTTTTTCTCTACTCCTTCTTAAATATGTTATCACAGAGGCGTTGTTGCCTGACCTTGGCTAGCTTAGAGCAGAGAAAAACTCTAGCAGCTTCTTAAAGAAGCCTCTCTCCTAGCCCCCCCAGCTAATAAAAAAACTCTGGCTACTTAAAACCACAACAAGTTATCAAATACTTTTTACAGTATTCAAGCATGAGAATCTATGAACTGCAAAGACTTTTGTCACGAGTATGAGTAAGCCAGTGAATTATTTTGGTGTCCTCCCTAGAAGCCCAGTGATGTGACATTTAGACTTCAGTTCTTCATTTGTATAGAGCTGTGAATGGTGTACCTGTACCTTTGTAAGATTACAATTAAACACAAGTTAATTTAGATATGGCATGACACAGATGTTGACTGAGTGAGCAGTGAAGCATATTGCTTTCAGTGTTCTTGGGAAGTCTCTGCATCATACCTTGTTGAGACCCTTTTCTCCATTGTGTTGTCCAGTGTACTTTTGGAACTGTGCTGCTTTTGTGCTACAGGAACACTTCACCAATTTGTCTGCTTCAGTTATTTCTTGGTACTAAACTACCTTGATATTCTTTTGGGTTATGCTTCACATGTTGAAGTTCCTTCTAACTTAAAAGCTGGTGACTAGAAACTTGCAACACTGCTGGTGATCGTACCACATGCATGTGGACTCCCATCTGCTATGCATGACATCAGGCATGTGGTGCTTGAGGAGAGTCATATGGTCAGTGTAGAATCACTACCTTAAATCAGAATAAATATATACAATTGTAATAGTGACTTAATTCAGTAGAGCCTTCTGGTGAAATCTGTGGTTGGAGTTCAGATTGGACCAGTTTCTGCAGTACAGGATGCCAGCACTTTTCAAACAGCCCTCTTGTTCTCTTGAACATAATCTTTCATCAAGGCGTTTTTTATACACGGAGTTCTACAACATATTGTTATGGAATAAGCTATAATCATTTTCTTCCAGGATAAGTGGCTTTCTTTAAGAACAGTTGCTGTACTTTCTAAGCAGAAGTATTATTTAGAAATAATGGCTCTCTTCTTGAACTTGAGAGCTATTCGAAGTTATTTTCAATGTAGAGAAGTGATAAGAGCCCAGGGAAATGAAGTCTTCCTGAGGGTGGATTCTTTGATTGAATGCTGTGAAGTCAAGCCTGGTCTGGCTGTTCTGACTTCACATACCCCACATTAGATTTCCATTCTAGTGCTTGCAGTACCCCACAGCTGAGTGGCATGTCTCTTCTTGGCACCTCACTAATTAAAGATCCAACTGGAACACCTTCATGCTATCTCATGGGAGTGTCATCAGTCCTTCTGCAGCATCTCTGTGAAACCTTCTTAGTTCTCCATGTTTCTAGTGCCCTCTTTTATATCCTTACTTCTGTCCCAGCAACTTTATTATAATTATACACAATTCCAACAAAAATAGACTTTTTTTTATGTGAACACCAAACAAGATGGCTGTATAGGTGGGAGATTTATTGGTGGTTTGACAGAAATGCTTCAGCAGATTTCCTGCTGGTGGAATGGAGTGACTGATGCTTCTGGTGATTATTGTAAATGTCACGAGGACTGGTGGGTCCTTTTTGGAACAGAACACCTGATGTGTTCTGTTCTCGACTGCACCATTTTATGGACCAACAACAGTCAAGACTTGTAAACCTCAGCATGAAGGTGTAGATACTCGCTGAGCTGTATAATTTGCATTTAGGCACTAACATCAGAACACACAAGTGAGTGAGTCTCTGTCAGAGCAGAAGTGGCTTGCAGCTGTGGTGGTTGTCCCAGATCTACTTGAGAGATCCTCAGAGAAAGGGAAAAGCCTGACGTGTGGATGCCATCACAGTAGTCCTTGGCTTAATAAACTTGGCTTGAAATTGGTATGTCTATTGATTTTAACTTGAGGAATAAAGATGAAAAATATTGTGTAGTTTCCATTCACAGTAATACAGAGGAAGAAAAGTACTAAAATAAATGATACAGCAATTGATAGAGTGCTATATGGAGGATAGCCTAGCAACCAGCAGGGATCAAGAGAACACTGTACTGCTGAACCCCCCCCCCTGTTCTAATTTGGTAAAGAAAACTGTGGTCAGCAGCAAACAATGGAGATGATTATAATTCCCTGGGTCTTTATTCCCATATACAATGAAGATGTTTGAAGCCCAAGTACTACAGGAATCACATAAACAGATTGAAATAGCAGCTGTTCCTCAAATACAGGATTTAAATGAGTAAACTGGAAGTACAAGCTGACCAAAGAATTAAAAAAGGCAAAAAAATTGCATAACTTGAAGCTCCATGGGCTCATGATGAGAGGCTATAGAAGTAGTCCTTCCAGAGTTCTAGGCAAACACTAGTTAAAGTTAAATGATTTGGGCTATATTGCTAAGTTATGGTAGCACTGATGGCAGCTTTTCTTGCAGATGGAAATGGGAAAGGTCAGGTTATGTTGACAGTCCATAGTGTGAACTTGGTACACAGATTTATGGGGTATATTTTGAAGGAAAGGAAAATAGCATTGAATGCATTGTGATTTAACTAAAGTAGAGTATAGGAGGTTGTGTACCTGTCCTTCAGATTTTTATGTATTTGTTTTTATTTAAAGGGTCAATTAAGGATTTGATCTATGTTTAATATGTCTGTGTTTTAGTAAGGCGGTTCCCATGTTGGAACTACAATAAATCTAGTTAATTTGTAAATAATAAGGATTAGAGCAAGATCTGGTAAAGAGCAGGTGAAGTCCTGGCTAAAGGAAAGAATACAACATGATTGACATCTGGACTGTACCATGAAAGAAGTTGTTGACGGACTTCCTTAAAGAATCTGTTCTGGAACTGGTGAATTAATACTGTTTATGCTAATGACCTGTAAGAATGCACTGAATATATTTGCTGAGAATGTGACATTAGCTTTGTCATTGCAGAGAAAAATCAAAGTAATGCACAAGAATTGGATTGCCATGAAAGTGACTGGAGCTGTAGAAATGAGAACTTAATAGTACAAAGTGTACTTAGTGACTAATGAAACTGAGCTCTGTAGTTAAAATGACGGAGGAGGAGAAAGACCCAAGGTTTTAGTTGATTGTAGCTGATTAAGCCATCAACACATGAGGCTGTAGAAAGAAAAAAATTAGTTCTAGGATGAGACACAAGGTGCTTAGTAGCAGAGATAGCAAAATATCAGCACCACTGTAGAAGAAACCTGATACATAAGCTGAAACAGTTTAAAATTAACCTGCAGACTGGCAAAGTAATTAAGAGCAGCTAGTAGTGGGGTCAGAGGAGCATTTTATATAAGAACACCGGTAGCTTGGGGTTTTTAGCAGGGCTAAAAAGGAGAGATAAGGAGGGGGTTATGTAGCCTTCCATAAATATCCAAGAAAAGAGAACTATTTAAATGTGTATCACAGAATGGATAATATTGAAAGGCACCATTGGAAGTCATCTAGTCCAATCTCCCTGATCAAGCAGGGTCCCCTAGAGCACATAATTCAGATTGTGACGAGATGGCTTTTTAGTATGTCCAGGGAAGGAGACTCCTACAATCTCTCTGAGCAACCTGTTCCAGTCCTCAGTCACCTGCACAGTAAAGGAGTTCTTCCTCACATTTAGGTGGAACTTCCTGTGTTACAGTTTCTGCCCATTGCCTCTAGTCCTGTTGCTCAGCACCATCAAGGAGAGTGTGGCTCTATCTTCTTGACACACTCTCTTCAGTCCTCTAATCATCTCTGTAGCCCTCCACTGGAGTCACTCCAGGAGCATCATGTCTCTCTTGTATTGAGGAGCCCAGAACTGGACACAGTACTCCATGTGAGACTGAGTAGAGGGACAAGATCACCTCTCTCAACCTGCTGGCAATGCTCTTCCTAAGTCACCCCAGGATACCATTGGCCATGTTGGCCACAAGGGCACATTGCTGGCTCATGGGCAGCTTGTTGTCCACCAGGACCCCCAAGTCCTTCTCCACAGAGCTGCTTTCCAGCAGGTCAGCCCCCAGCCTGTACTGGTGCATAGGGTTATTTCTTCACAGGTGTGGGACCCGTATGTGCTTTTGTCAAATTTCAAAAGGTTCTTCTCTGCCCATCTCTCCAACTTGTCAAGGTCCTTCTGAATGGCAGCACAGCACTCTGGGGTACTGGCCACTTTTCCCAGCTTTGTGTCATCAGTGAACTTGCTGAGGAGGCATCTGCCCCTTCATCCAAGTCATTGATGAATAATTTAAACAATATTGGGCCCGGTATCAACCCTTGGGGGACACCACTAGTTACAGGCTTCCAACTAGACCCTGTGCCACTGATCATGACCCTCTGACACCTGCCATTCAGTCACTTCTCAGTCCACCTCTCCGTCCCCTCATCCAGCCTGCATGTCCTGAGTTTGCCTATGGAGATATCATGGGAGACAGTGTCACAAGCCATGCTAAAGTCCAGGTAGACAACATCCACTGCTCTCTCCTCATCTATCTAACCAGTTGTCCCATTGTAGAAGGCAGTTGGTTTGGTTAAGTATTTCTCTTTAGTGAATCCATGTTAGCTATTCCTGGTCACCTATATGCATGAAAATATTTCAGCCATCATCCCTGTGAGCACATTACCCCATGGCTGCTTCAGTACTGGGATAATAGGGCTAGTAGTTTGGAACTAGATATATACATACACCTTTTATTACAGAAAAAAGAGTGTTGGAGTCCAGGATATCGAGACTGCACCTCAAATTGCCCTGGAGAGTCTGGGACCCTTGCAGAGAACCCAGGAGGATACAGTCTTTGATCTGTGTCCCTGGGAAAAGCTTCCAACATTGATGGAAGAAGCAAAAGCAACAAAAATATAACTTAGATCATGGTTTGTCATAGAAGTGAAACTTGTAGTTTTAGGTTTTGTAGTATAGATATAAAAGAAGACAAGATGGAGGATTTTGGGTGTTGCCTTGAGTTCTTTCTTCTTCTTCTTGCTCTTTGTACTGCAGTAGAGCTGGCACTTAGGCATTGGTAGAATAGATTTTAGGTAGAAAACGTGTTAGTAACAAGTTATGATTACTGGTACAGAATTGTAAACGTAGTACGTAGTATCATATCATTGGTCATTAGAGTCCTTAAAATCTAGATGCAGTCGCCATTTCACGTCTTTCGCAGCACACACTTTGGTGTGTTAAACTCAGGTTAGGGTGACACACTGAAGTTGCGATAAGAACTTAATAAACAACAAGAAAAACTGAAAAGCTGCAAGTCCAATTCTTTCATCTGGTACTGAACTTTGATAATAAGAAGAAATGCTAGAGAACAAGAGCTCCGGCCTTCTACAAATATTTCTACAAGCAACTCCACAAACACATCCACAAATATCATAACAAGTATTCTTACAAATATTGTTACAAAAGAGAAAAAGTTGACTGTAACTAGGTTGTGACTGCAAACTAGAGAAAGGTGGCAACCTGATGATTTCTGCAATAGCCTGTATGTTGTTTAGGTGACTGCAAAAGACATCTGTTTGGAGGTGCAGCTCAGCTTGCAGAGACAAATGTATGACTTGAATACTTATGACTGAGGGTGGGACAGAACTGCTGAGCCATGAGGCAGTTTTTGGTATTTTAAACCCAAGGTCCACATGTAAACAAGTGTTGATGAGTTTACTTGCAGAGGTGTTGGGCTATAGGGAGGTGAAGTGGTGACAACGGTGTAAATCCACACTTGTGGCATTATTATTTTTAATATCTTTAGTTATTTTTAGTCTCAGAGACTTAACTAAAGACTTTTATTAATATTAATATTTTGCATCTGTATATCTTGCATGTCACAAACACATACATGCATAGTTAAGGTCCAGAGTTCTTTTGCATGGCTTTCTTTCATAGTTCTCTCATGGTTTTCTTTTTCTCTCTTGCTTCAGCTTCTTTTATTGTTCTCTCATGGTTGTGTCTCTTGGTTGTCTCACAGTTGTGTCTGTTTGTCTTTTTAGTTCTCTATCTAGATCTTTCTAAGAACGCTTTCATACATGGAAAACCGTATCCAAGCAACAAAGTAGCTATCTTTTGGTTGGTTGGCTTAGTCTTGCCCAACGTGGGTCACCTTTGTTACTACTTGCAAAGGCCTGGCTGTTACCTTGATTAGTTATCTTAGAGCCATTGGCCAGTTCTATTCATTTGCTAATAGAACTTAACGACCTTACTCCAACACACACTTGGAAATGCACCTAATAAACCTGTAAGAAGCCTGTAAAAAACGGGAATTCACGAGCCAGTAGAATAGCTGCGCAGAAGGAATAAATGTTTTTATTAGCCAAAGATACAACCCCTGCTAGGGTTGTATTCCAGTGAATAAAGGAAAGAATGGACATTGTGTGTCCACTTCATTAGATTTCACAGTGACACCCAGCTCACTAAATTGTGCTATTGAAAAGCGTCAATTTGCAGAATTAGATACAGACTTGTATTGAAAACCCAGAAATTCCAGTCATCACTGAATAAATACTATTCTGACTAAGGATAACAAATAGCAAAGACAGTGGAGCTGGTGTTCAGTAGTGTCTGCCTGTCCTTTGTTCTTTTTCTTTTTGTTTGTTTAGCTGCTGGTTTCACTTGCTTGGAAATAATAAACTATTCATCTGGGAGCAGGTCTTTATGATTTGTTAAAAACTGTGTAATTTTCCTGCTGAATATATGTCTTTGAGGAATGGTCTGTGCAAAAAAACCCAGGGAACTGGGTTTCTGCAGCCTTTAAAAACAAATTCCTTTGCAAGTGATCAACAGGACGAACAGTTTACTTTTCAGAGGTCTGATCTTGGAGCTGTAGCAAGAGGACTCAGGTCTGTGGTTCACAGACAAGTCCTGCTGATAAGTGAGCTTTGGATCAGATGTGTCTTGGAAACTGGTTGAAGTCTTTATGAGGTTCTGACAGCCTTTTCCTTTTTTGAGGGTCCTGCGGTTCACTCCTGTCATGGTTATGAACTGGTGGATTTGCGTACATGTTAGGTCATGAGTCTGCTGTCTGCTTGCACATGGTTTCACATTGCCATGTGGTAGTCTGTGCTTTTTGGATGAAAGATGAGTGGTGTTCAGTCCAGAAGTGTGGTATTAAGACGCTCTGAGGCTGCCATGCTTCAAAGGATGGGCACCACTGAGCTAATCAAGATGCTAAATTGGTAACACTGGTGCTCAGTGGAAGAGCTATGTCACGTGAAAACAAGAACCCCTTTGGGCACACCAGTTGAGGTATTGTATCCACTTAGGAAGTGAAGTGAACTACCATGTACTACCAGGTACAGGCCTGGAGGTCTGTCACAGGAGGTGGTACAGAGCAATGTGAATTCCCCCCACTCCTCTGTTGTCGTGCTGCACACTGACATTTTTGCGTGGCTGCTGGTGCTTCTCCCTTACTGCACGCTACCTGACGTCCTTTGTAACTGTGACCACTAATAATCCTCACTAAAGTTTTGTACATCTTTCTTGACTCTGCATACTTCAAGGTTTGATTCAGTTCCCGAATCTTTGGGTTTTACTGCATGGAATGAAATCCACAGTGTCTGTCTTGTACAGTAGAAACACCTCTACTGAATTAAAAAGGAATTTGATTCTTAGCGCTCATAACTTTTCCTGTCCTGTGACATCTGAACAAGAGTTTTCCCATTCAGAAACACCCCTGGTGAGGCATCTCAAACATTAATTGTCTTATAGAACATAAACAGGTGAGACCAAAAGTAGTGAGGAGCAGACTGCATGTTGCTTATTGCCTTTTGCTTGTGGAAAACTGCCACGGGACAAAGACAGGGAGTGGAAATATCTGCTGTTTGTCGTTTTGAGTGTCCCCTCCCCCATTCTCAGGAGCGTATTCTGGGTGAGTTCAGTACTCACATGCTTTTGAAAATACTAATCCAAAAATCTCACTGTTCTGAGAAAATTGTTTCAAAACCAAGCTCTCAAAGCACCTTGTCTAGAGCTAGCTTTGTAATGCAGGCATCCACAAGAGGGGAAGGATTTCTTCAGCAGCCAGTGTCTCTAGTAATGAAATTCACATACCCCTGAAGATACATCTGGTTCAGAGGCAGCATCCCTTAGGTTTCTCTCATTGGGAAATACGCTTGGAGAGTCTCAGACAGATTCAGTACTGCTGAATGTGCATATTTTAATTCTTTCTTACAAGATCTGCCTCTAATGTTAAATTATTCCAGGAAATTCTCTTTACAATAAGTTCCTATGCTTTGCAAGGGCTCACTGCATTTATCTGTCCATGCCAATCTGGTTTTTTTTTCTCTGAGAATTGCATATCCTCCTATCTACTGATGGAGACAATGTGCCTGCATCTAGTTATCAGCATTGATAAGGAGATGGTGATCTGTCCAGCTGCCTGACACATCATGTCTCACTGCTGGCTGGTTCCATCCCTCAGGCTCTTCAGCCTCTAGCCATGATGCCCTCAGCAGTACCATTTTCCTCATAAGAATAGCTTCTGGCAAATGGAGTAAACTAGGAGACAGAAGGAGAAGCTGTCTTCTTCATGTGTAACTGAGGGATATTAGCAACCCTGCACAGGGAATGTTGTCACAATTGTTAACTGAGGTGGCTAGGGATATTGGTTATGTCCAGGTCCTCCCATCAAATGGCCTTTTGAAAGGCAGCATCTGCACAGTGGCCTTTGAGCATGGCTGAGAAAACGAATTCATGTCCTGGACTTTTGCCACCTGTTAACCACAAGATACATTGAATTTTCTAAATGCAGGTAAAAGATGATTTTGATTGATAAAAGGACTAAAAAGGAGGGAAGATGGCTAATTTTGCATTAGAGATGCATCCTGAAAGCTTATATTTTGATTTTGTTATTCATACATTTAAGGAAAAAATTGTTTTGAAATTGTACAGGGAAGCTTAGATAACCATTGCAGGTGCAAGAGAAGTAGACTGGTAATATGGAGTCTTGAAAAAGTGTTTCCATTTTGATACTGGTTTTTATTCCATTTCTACTTCTGTTTCTGTATATAAACTTGATATCCAGGATGAGTGATGGCATTAGGTGGAAGTTGCCCTCATAAGATTCCATGTAGTATGTCTGTATCCTAGAGTTAAATTGAGAGCTGCTTTAAGTCTTCAGTTATTAACGAGTTAATTTCCCTCATCCAATTCTTCAAGATACACTGTAGCACTGACTACTTAGTGACATTTATTTTCCACCATGAGAAAGGGAACTGTGTTAAAGAAATGTAACCTGCTACTTAGGAGTTTGTGTTCTATGTCACTGGGCTTCTTGCAGGTCCTTACTGGTTCTCGGATTGGGCAGCAGTCTGTCTAAGAGCACGGCCATGTGCTGTAAAAACAAGTGCTTCACTTAATATTGATTCAGATCACGCCTGTTGCCTTTGCTTCCTTTACTTTTTTCTAATTCTCTCTTCAAAAGCAGTTAAGTTTCATGCAAGCAATTATTTGACATAACTGCCTACTGCTTGTGGCTCACTCTTTCATTGTTTCAATGTATCTTCTTTTTTCAATTTGTTATATTACTCTTTTTAAGGATAAAACTTACACTTAGAAGACAGTAACTGTTGATTTAAGTATGGCTTTCTTTTTGAATAATGCTGCCAAGTTGACTTTTTTTGCCTTTTGTCATTTTTTTTGGCATACTAAAAAACAGGTGCGAATGGCTAAAAAATGTTAACTTCTTAAAATTTTCTTAATGACTGCTACTAGCTGCTGTGTCTGGCTTAATTTCTTACTTTCTAGTTGCATACGTATCTTTGGATGTTTTATAAGCGGAGACTTCAGACACAAAAATTTGATACCTCATCCACTTTGAGTCATCATTGATTTTTGTCCTTAGCTTCACTAATAAATAGACCTTTTTTCATTCTAGTTCTATTTTCCTCATGTTTATTTTTAGAATGTCTTTTCCCTCTGGCAACACCAGTTCATCCTGCTTTTTTATAACCTTTGTTTTCTCCACAGGTCTATACTAGACCTTCCTTGTTTCCTTGTTTACTTCCTTTGGGTTTCCAGTAAGATTTTCTTTAATTTTCTGGTCTTTGATCCATATTATTTAGGGGATAATATTTGTTTTCCCTTATGTCCATTTTTTTCCAGCAGGACTCTGATGAATCTAGCTAGCAAAGAAAACAACCTTTTTTGTCTTAATTTTCTTTTTTTTTTTTTTTAAATCCTCAAACTATCTGGTTTTGTAAATGGTCTTGATGTCTACAAACTCTGAATAATTGGAGTAATAATTGTGGATTTGGGTCTCTCGATTTTTTTTTCCCTTTTTTTTGGAGAAGGTTTCCCATGTGTGCTAAACAGAATACTTTTGAGTTGGCTAATTTCAAAGACACTGAAGATTAAAGATATAAAACTTGGCTTTCCCTGTGGATCTCACTGACATTAGACCAAACCAAGATATTGGTTCTGGAGCTTGGCAACTTTGTGTGTACACATTCCAATGTTCTATTAAAAATAAGCGTTTGTTATGCTTACTAATTTTAAACATTTATTTAGAAGTTGATTTATCCCATTCTAAATGCATTTTCCTGGTTTAGTGTGTTGGCATGAGATCTGCAAAACAAGCCTACATTGAAGTTGCCTTTAAATCAACTTCAATTTCTGCTAAAACACTAATGAAAAGTCTAAGATGACTAAAGAGTGACTTTGGCTCTCAATACTAGTAGCAGTTTAAGATATTTATAGCCTCAGAAGGCTCAAATAATTTGTATTATCCTAACATCCTAAATTGTCTAAGCCATTGGAAGAGCTGATGGATCATAAACACCTTAAGATATTCTGAGAGTTTAAAACTTATTGGAGTATACTCTGCTTGTAATCAATGTAAGAAATTAACCAGCCTTCAGGTTTTTAGAGGATTTAAGCAAGTTATCTATCTTTAGAGCTTGGTTTATGATAATACCAAGCTAAACTGTTCTTGTTTAAAGAACTTTAAGCTCTGTGTTCTAGAATTTGTTATTTACTTTCCAGATGGTCCCTACCTGCTACTCGATGTGGTTGGAGCCAAATAGTGAAGGATACCATGGAATATGGGCAAGATTAAGTGAGAATAAAATTGATGAAAATTCAGGAAATTCTTATGTGGTCTCTTTCTGCCTTGTTTATTCCAGGCTATTTGGCATGGGTGGTGTGAGTTTTTTCTCATAAACCTTATTTTTTTTTTAGTAGTGTTACAACTACTATGTAATGCACTGTATTATGATATACAAAAATCTTACTGATGTTGTAGGAGCGAATCTTAACTCTGGGTCTTCCTTGCACCAGTGTTTTGTCCATCTGTTTTCAGTAGTGGATTAATTGAAATAATTTGCATTTAATGACTGCTTCTATATGCCCCCTCCAAATTGGGATATAGCTCTTATAAATGTCAAAGTAGCTGATGTCTAGTTACAACATCAGTAGCACTGGAGTCATGTTCAGGTCTAAGTTCCTCTTGTTCTCTCAGACACAAGTTACAGCTTCCTATGTCATGCTCTGTAAATACAGTGTGTTTACATGACAGTAGAGTGAAAAAATTCTGGGAAAACCTGCTTTAAAAAACTGTTGTAGTATTTTGATAGAAAAATGAAGGCTGGATGTGGGGGGACTTTATTTGTCCTTATTCTCAACACAGGTTTTGCATCCCTTAAGGGCAGCATTGGCAAACGCAATATTTATACTTGGATCTCAAGATAATTGAACATCCATACTTTCATACTAAACTCTTCTCTTTCTGTCCTGTCATTGTCTTGGTGTTTCATTTCCATTTGACAGTCCTGTTGAATGCATTAGAAGACTGGTTCTTAATTTAAGACTTTTTCCATGGAATGTAAGACAAATTCCTCTTAGTGCTTTCTGATGGTGTGTCATCCATTTCAAGTCATTTTATGAGTCTGCTCATCTTCTACATGCAATGTAGGTAGGTTACAAATGCTGACTCCTGGAAGTCACTTGGTTTTTACTGTAGTGACCCTGTGGATCAGAAGAAACTATTCTGTTTAGTTCTTCCTTCTGTGTTAATCTCTGTTGTCTTTCTCTTCTCTCTCTCTTTGAGGTATATAACATCTGAGCTGACTGAGAACTCTCTCCTTAGCTATCACTCTTTTGCCAAAGCAGGATGTCTGTTAGAGGTGTGCCTTCTGTCTAAATCTTATCCACCGGCCACATGATCATGGATTGGATCCAGTTTTAGTTGCCCACTGGTGGGCAGAACAAACATGCATATTTGCATTGTTGAGATAGAAAAGCTACTGAATTACCTACTGGTGCCACCAGCTTTATAAGGCTGACCTCATATAAATGATGTGAGTTTGAACACACCATCTTCAAAAGTCCCAGTACCTAACCTAGCAGGCAGGAGTGCACAATCAAATGAACAGGACCAGTCTTCTCACAAAGTGTTCCAAGTTGAATTGGCATCCTCCCTGAACCAGGCATACAGCTACCAGCTGCTTGCTGTTCTGCTTCTGCAGCACCTTTGACAATTCAAGTAGATGTCAGGATATGTTTCTGCATGGTTGTTGGTTTTCATGCAGGCAAAGCTTGCAGGATGCTGGAAAATTAGCGGGCTGTGTGAGTATAGGGAGTAAAAATGCATCTGCTACTGGATGCACCATTCATCTGAATGTGATGAATAGGAGAAAATCATACATCACTTAAATGTCTGCTGTTAATCATAAACTGTAGGTCTTGTGCTCTGTATAGTCCTATACTTCATCTCATGCTCTTCCCCTGGCTTGTTATATATGGGCTGTACTCCAAGGGTATGCTCTGAAACAGGCTGATGCCAGTGAAGCTGCCACCTCTTCTTGGTCAAAGAGAATTACTGCCTAGCAGAACTACTCCAGCAATCTGATTTGCTGGTTCCATACAGTCTACACTGCAGCCAATTTTCGCTTGGATTTGTCTCTGCATGTGGTTCATTGCCTGCACAGAAAGCTAAATATTTATGAAGTAGGGCGTTAGAAATTATTGTTTTCCTATCCAGGCAGCTGCTGGGAGTGCCAAACTTCGCCTTGTACTGACAATACCGTTGCCTAGCTAATCATGGGCGCCAGGAATGGGCTTGCTGTGCTGATCATCACATGCTGACAGAAAAGATAATGAGCTGCTGAGAAGGATGCATCTGGAATCTAGCCAGCATTGCATTGCACGAGATACTGTGTGCTCTTCTTCCTTTCCAAACCAGGACAATAGATTCCTGTTCCTTAGCATAGTATCACCTTGCTCTCTGTAGCTTGCTCTGTATTCCCTTGATACAGTTTGAATGTTTTAAGAATGACAAGTTTACACAAAGAAAAAAAAAAGCACATTTGGGGAATTCAAATCCTTTGTAAGCTAATCTGTTTTTGTATGCTTGCATTTAGTGATCTTGAATGGACAGTATATTTGAGAAATCAGCTTTAAGGAGTAATTTCTTTTGTGGAGAAACCGAACTTGGCAACATGAAAATCAGATGCACTGCATGGCATCACTGGGCAGCTAGTCTTCTCCGTGCTGAGCTTGCCACAATCTTTATTTTAGTAATGAGGTTGTGCTGGTATTTTTAGATGGGATTACAGGCAGCAGTGTTTCAATCAAATTTAGTTCAGTACTATAGCAAACAAGTGGGCTGCTGTTGGGCCTTCCCAGGTGGCAGGATTTGAAGGAGGAGAGCAGTTTATTTGCTCGTTGCTGCTGCCTTTTTCAGTACAGGGATTTAGGTGAAAAGGTAGTAAGTACTATTTATGCCTTCCTGGACATGCATGTGCTACTTGCAAATTATGGGTTGTTTTTTCTTGCCACCATGCTCCTGACCTGTGTTGTTATTCTGGAGTTGGGGGACTTCCTAATCCCTCCATCTCTTCAACTCCCAGTTTTGGATATGCCAGTGAAGGGGTTACCTATATATCCAAGTCAGTTTGTGCTGACCTGTACTTTGTCGATTTACTTTTCAAATACTGGTTAAGCCAATGCAGTAAATTGTATTTCAGCTTTTTTTAAATTTATGAATAATTTTGTCATTAGTTCCTAGTTTCTTCATGGGGACATAACTGAGCTATATAGGTAATAATATATACCTCTCTCCATGCAGAGGGAGAGGCTATGTTGCCGAAGTTGTTGGCTCTTGGTACTTAACAGGCTCTACTCTGAATCCTTATTTGACTTTCAGCAAAGCCTGCAAGTCTATGCCCTTCATCCTCTCCAAGCTCGTTAATAATGTGAGCTGGACACAGGCGTGAAGGAAAAGTCCATCTCAGAACAGATCCCTGATGGGAAATCCAGGCTGTGAGCAGCTCTGCATATAACAAAGCTAATGGAAATTTCCAGGGAGGGCTTAGAGAGCTTAGTGACAGCCATAAAAGGGAAGAAAGTAAGAACTTGACTAAGTGGACTTCACTGTCCATGACTGACACAGTGTGGAGAATTGCAATTTTTCACCCTAAAGCCCTGGGCAACAAATGTCCTCCTTACTGCATCTACATCCAACTGGCAACTTGCTCCATACTATACACCGCTTCTACCTTATGCCTTGAAAAATGTAAAGTGCTTCCAGCATTTCCATGTCTAGAGTTAGATGAAGCAAAAGTTAAATGCTTACATTACCTGAAAAATACTCATTTCTCCAGTGTAAGCTCTGTTTCTGTGGAATGAATAGTCAGGCCTCGATTTGCAAATCTCCTGGGAAACGTACTGTGAAAGGCTTGCTCATTTACAAAATTCAAGCAGTATTTTGCAGTGGGAGCTAAAAAACCTCTAGGCTTTCTGAAAAGGGAGATTGCACTGTTTTAGATAGATGTGGCTAAGCCAGAGCAATTCTTTAAGCTTAATTGAAAATCTGATTTAAACCAAAGTAATTGTGCTTGTCACACACATCTTGTTTTGTATTTAAGTTGGTTTAAGGTGTGATGATGTGATCAACTTTCTAATACAAGCATGGTGTTAAAACTGGCATGTAGCCCATACGATAGCAGTGTTTCTTTGATGAAATCTCTGTTTATGGTCTTAATGTAAAAGATAGTGCCCAACCAGTGCCCTCTGCTAAGTTCAGATATTTTCTTTCTTCACTGTACCTTGATGCAGTCTGAAACATCTCTTCTGTAGGTTCAATCAGTCATACACAGACTGAAAAACTTAATCAAGAGCAAGTGAAATCTTGATCTTAGGGCTGTGGAGAGACCAGTGTGGGTTCTGGGTCAGAGGAATGCAAATGCATGTGAAAGAGAGCAAAGATGGTGCTGAGGATCTGCTTGAAGTCTTTTGCAAGGGGTGGAGCTGGGAAAGGGTAGTTTGCTTAACTGGCCGAAGGAAGAGCCTGCTGAAAGGTGGCAGTGAAAATGCTGCTGCAGTAGGAAATGCCAGCTGTTTATTTTGAGCCATTTCTTTTGCCCTGCAGGGAGACACACTCAGGCCAAACTAAAAAGCCATATTAAAATGGTGCTGAACTCCTTTCGTGTCCATGTGAGTGATCTTGACTTAAACCTGTTTGTCAGTGTTCCCAGAGTCAGCAGAAGGAGCAGTTACAGATCAGTTAACAGCTGCTACAGATCGTTCTTCTATGGAAGGAAAGCAAAGTCCTCCATTCGTGGCAGGAAAGGAGTAGTTGTGAAACTCAGTTGATAAATGGCAGCATTTGAAACCAGTGTGAAAAATCCTGTATTAAGCGGAATAGCTATTGATTTCACCATCCAGGGAAATGTGCAAATTGACAGCAAGGAATTAGAATGGACTTTGCTGTCCAACAACCCGACTGTACAGTAGCGAGATTCTGTAGAATGGATAGGAACATGGTCAGGAGTTTTTGGGGGAGTACTGCATGTCAGTTTGGGACCATGATGGTTTTGTAGAAGTGAAATTGATCAGACTCAAAGAACTGCATGTGCAGGAACCGAGCTTTCTGTGTAGTACAGGAACACAGTGTTTGGGGGAAGAGAGGAAATAGTGGTCTTCTGGTTTCTTGTCTTGGGAGCTGGCAAGCTGACAAAGGCAAGTAGGGCACACATAGCACCTTGGCAAGGAATACCAATCATATACATGGCTGTGAGTAACATGCCTGTTCTTTGGAAAGCATGAAGAAGTGTGGAAGGAGGGGGAGAAGAGCATGGATCAGTTTAGCTCTGTTGTGTAATAGCTTCAGATATCAAGCACATTAGACTTTTTGTGGAAATTTTGATGAGGTAAGAAAGTCTTGCTTGCCTAGGGAGCGTGCTGCTTAGCAGATAGGAAAGTGTGACCGCTAAGCCGCAGTCAGTATATTAGGCAGAGGATGGAGCAGCCAGAGGGACTGTCACAGTTTTAGTGACAAATTACCATCTATCAGTGAACTCAGAAGCCTTTGTAAATCGGCATCTTTCTGGCAGCTAGTTTCATGGGGTATAATGCAGCACAGGGCTAGCTCAGCACAAAAAAAAAAAGTAATGACTGATTACTTCCTATAGACTCCATGCGTGGTTTTGTTGACCTAATTTTCTCCATCTCTCGCCATGGGTCCCAACCTGGAGTAGTGTCACTCCAGCAGCCTAGCCCCAGGCCTCCAGCACACACTGTTCTCCTATTGCAGCGTGTCTGACCTGCAGCATCCTCTAAGCTGGGGTTCTTGCCAGTTCTGCTGAGGCATCTCATTACAGGGACAACAGCTCTTATGTGTACATAAAATATCATGTTTGTGCCTGAGCCATAACCGTCTGCCAACTACTTGCCCTGAATCCTTCCTTCAGATTGTGGAACTACAGTCTTCAGTGTGATGGAAGTCCAGCTCTTCAGACACAGTTCCCTTCTAGCTACACAAGACTTAGGGGGTTTTTTTCCGCACTCACCTTGTTGTGACCACTGCACAGCAGTGATAACTCTCCAACCAGCACCATCAGGTGTCTGCAGTCCAACAGCCATGTGGTGCTACATGGCACCATTTTGAAACTCCCAGTCCAGCTCTTGTGGAGTGTCAGCACGGTATGGCAAAACACTGGACAGAAAGTGTCTTCCGTAGTAATAGTAGCCCATAGTGCTTCTGGAGATGGGACAGAGCAGTAGTTGGGAGATCTCTGTACTGCCTTGGACTGCATAGTGAGTGCCCATCCTCTAACATTTCTGTATGGCACAGGGTTCATTTGGATTCATTTTTACCCTCTTCTTAGTGGGACATATACTTACGGCATTATGGTGGTTTAGTTTCTGTGATCACCTATAGTCTTCAGCAAGGGTTGTTAACCTTGTCTGTTCCTGTGATTAGTCCAGCCCTGGCTTGGTATATCTTTGGGAAACTGCCAGAGCATTGACTGTTCCATTATACTTAATAGCATTAGCAGTAAAATTCAAGTTCTGAATTTTCAGACACACGTGTTCTTGATGCAGTACAAACTCTTTTGTGGAAACTTGTTAAAATATCCTATACATCTGTCCTTGCTTCATAGTGACTCTCAGTGAGCCAGCTGTATAGAGATTTATTTATAGGTAGAATGAGAACCGTTTGCAAAGAAACTAAATGTTGAATAAGAGCAGTGTCTTACTGAGCACTGCTTAGTGCAGGAAATACTTGCAGGTACCACAGGGAAGAATTGGCTTTTCCATTCTGATTGTTTGTTTAGTCAGTTGGAATTAGGCTAACCTGATTTTATACACACAGTTATGTCTTCATTTCCTGAAAATCTCTCTGCTCCTCTTGCTGTGTTTTGGTGGTAATAGTGAATTGAAATGAATGAAATATTCCAGAGTAATCTGGTAATACAGTGTTCCATATTTGCAAGGTTGTTTATGGTGATGAGCCCTTTTAACAAAAATGTGAACCGAGCTAGATCTGCAGTTTCTGTAGGGCAGGAGTCAGCACTGTTTTTCATGTTGTGGGGACATAATGTCTGCTGGCTGTAATAGTGTTCTATCATGCTAATGTTTTTTCCTTCTTTGGTGTTTCAAGGGCCTTAAACTCTGGAGTTGAGTACCACTGGGACCAGCTGAATGAGAACATCTTCACTGTGCATTCCAGCAACAGGAGCACTGAGCGGCCTGGGTGAGTCTCCCGGGTGTGAGCTAGAGACCTGACCTTTTCTTCTGTTTTTATTACATCTGATAGCACCACTTATGTTCCCATACCACTGGCAGCTTTAAGTATGCAGTTTTCTCCCTGCCTTGACATTGCCTAGTTGGGTCACCTAGTCTTCTTCCAGCAAGTGACATTGAGTGCCCAAAAGTGCCAGTAATAGTAGTAAAGTACATGTGTCATTCATGACCCCAGTAACATCCATGAGCAACATGTAGGAGGAACATGTGGGGCTCAATGCATCAAAAACACTGTGCAAAGCAAACGACCTGTGGATATCTCTGTGAACTGCCCTGTTCTTCAGTTAAGGGCAAATTTATTGGGCAGACCTGCTGACTTACTTTCCTCCCTTTAATTTCTGGTCATGGGACAGTTGTTTCTCAGAAATAAACTCCAAAAATAAAGCCCCTTGACAGCCCTGTTGGTCATTTCTTCCAGTCTGTCCAGTGATGCACACATGAGTTATTCTAAACACAAGGGTGATGCCGCAATCCCTTGCTTCTTGCTCTAGTGACAAGTTCTTCTCGGTAAGCCAGCTGTTCTCAGCAAGAGTGATAGTTGTGTTTCTGAATTGTGAGCTCCGGGATCCCAAGGAAGTTATGAGCTGGTGTACGGGTTAATGTCAGTTCTGTCCTTGGTCTGACTGAGGGTGAAAAATAAGCAGTAGAGATTCTTTACTCTGCCACGTGAGTGGATATTGCATTACTTATGTTTCTGACAATACATAATCAGCCTTGTATAATGGGCAGCTCGAAGGCAGAAATACCAGTCCAGAATGAACTAACTCAAAGAGCAAGAAAAGTGTGGCAGGTTTCAAAGCCTTATGGCTTTCAAGGCTGCGAATGAGGCAATCTTTCCTAGAATCTCTTTACCATTCCCAGCACTTACAGAGGTCAGTTTTGAAAAGAGCGTCCAGACATTGTCAAGATTCAGCTGTAGCGTCGTACACTTGAGCTGTTCGATTCTGAGAAGCTAATGAGCCTTGAGGTGGTTTCTGTTGTTTACTTTTGAGAACAGAGGGTTTCTCTTGTCTGACTGGAATGGGCAGAAATGCCTGCTGGAGTGCATTCAGGTGTGATGCTAACAAACTAGGAAGTCCAGAGGAGGGAAAGGATATAGGCTACATTCACGGGAGTTGCAACTGCCCTGCCGATGTGCAGGAGGCATTGTGTGTTTGTGCTTCTGCACTGTGCGTTGCATTGCCTACTCAACCCCAAGACAGTTGTTCTGCAGGCTTGATGATGCTGCAGGGCTACCTCTCTGTGCCTGTAAGACACACTGCTTCTGTGGAAGGGTGAGTGGACTCTAAGATTCTATTGGCTTAAAACTCAAGAGACTAGTTGCTGAGACTGGAGAGGAGTGTCTGTGTTAGTGTAAATAGGTGCAAGTCACAATTCCCTCCATCCCCATGTGCATAGTGACTAGCAGGTGCCTGGTTGGAATGAAGGCAAGAAGAGCCTCACGTGGATGTATCAGTCTTGCTGGAGCATGTTGTCTCCAATGCTCCTGGTCTTACTTGTTTTTTTCTCTTTCCAGAACCAGCAGAGCCACATGGAGGACAGACAGGGACATGGGCCTGATGAATGCCATAGGCCTTCAACCCCGAAATCCTCCCACCTCTGTGACTTCACAGGGCACCCAGACCTTGGCACCTCAGCTGCAGAATGCCGAAACTCAGACAGAGAGGGAGGTACAGGAGCAGGAATCCACCTCTGCAGGGACTGGGGAAGGTAGGAGATCAGTGATTTATCTGACAGTTTACCTGGTGAATTAGGAGTTTCCACATAGGTTCCACACACTGTCAGTGCATTTTGACACTCCTTTTTTCTCTTCAGCAAAGATTACTCCAGCCTAATTTGCCTGTAACCAGGCCAAGATGATCGGGAGAGTGAATCTCTGGCCATATGAATAGAGAAGCTTTTTCACATGCTTTGAGGAGACAAAATGAACTCTTCTCTAGATTATTTGTGTCTTTGTAGAATCAACTGTACTGCCATCAATCCTCACACATCTCCTGAACTCTTAACCATCAGTAAGGCTGCAGGCTGTTGAGAAGTTATCCTTTCTGCCTCTGCATTAGAATTTGGCTTGATCCTTCAACCTCTGCAAAATGTGCGCAGGCTTCACAAGCTCAGCATTTGGATACAAAATAAAATCACTTCTCACAAAGCAGCTATAAGTGTTCTATTTAGTCTGATTGTTGAAGTGCGTGATGAGTGTCCAGCTCAGCTATTCAAAAATCTCTCTAGGGGTTTGCAGTCCAGGAAAACTTACCAACATGTAAAGAGCTGGAAGCTGTGCAATTCCTGTATGATGATAAAGACACTAATCTATCGAACACATGTTGATTTTGTCCAGGCTTCTTGTCTCAGTACTGTAGCATTGTGCTTGAATCCAACTCTGAATGCTTGGCTGGGAAGGAGTTGGGCAGTGTATACAAAGGAAAGGCAAGAGAAAATCAAGGAGACAGTTTTGAAGTTGTTCATGATCAACTCGCTTGGCTTGGAGAAGTAGCCCATGACATGCCTGTTTGTGCCTGTATGTTTGCTTGTTCTCTGTCACTCTGAAAAATACTTTTTGGTATGTGACTCTTCCATAGTTTCTGCTGTACAGTGTCCAGCATGTGGGATAAAGCTTTGTGTTTCTCCGATCTTAACTCTTCTGTTCAAAGTTAAGTGGGAAATTCCTGACCTGTGGGGTTTCCGTCTGCTTTTCTCAGCAGAGCTGAGACTAACCTCTCTGGTACAATTGAGAGCTTGTAAATAAGGCTGGAACAGAGGGTGTCTGGACAAGCACTGATCTTATGGGAACTGATTCTTCACTGAATGTGGTATGCAGACTGAGAACAGGGTACGGTGTGGGACCTTCTTGCATCGGGGCCATGATGGCTGATGCTGAAGGCTTTGGGGGTCCTTCTCTGCTCTGTTAAACCATGACAGACTTCCAGCACTGCTTCTCTCTGCTGCTGTTCTGCAATCGTCCAAAGGTTTCATTATCTTGTTCTTTCTAATCTTTCAATTTTCAGATCTAGATCATGGGTTTTAACTAGACTATTAATGCGATGGGGAGAGGGTTGTCCTTTACCAGGGCCTTGGGCAGGGTGTTTCAACAAAGAAGCAAAACATGTAGCATTTGGAAGAAAAGGAGTGTAGATAACAAGCCTAGGACAGATATACTTCTTTTTGTCTCCCTTTCTTGCTTGGAAGATTGGTGAGTTCCACATGTGGTATGATTTCCATCTGAGGGTGGACATACCGCATGTCTTGCAAGTGGCCGCACCTGCAGAAGGGGCTGTCACGGTCCTGTCAGCTATATAAGGACCTTTAGAACAGAGGAGTTACTCCATTTTAGACTTGTGCCCTGGAGATGAGCCAAGAGCTTTTACCCTGTTGTTGACCAGTTCCTATGCCACTTGAATCCTCAATGGAAATTTCTGTGTAAGGGCTCAAGACTAACTTGAAGCAGGGAGCTGTGAACACATTAACAGTCAGGAGCATGTAGGATGGAAAAAAACAACTGTAATCCATAATAGAAGACTAGTACAAGGAGCTGTCATGAAGCAGGTAAAGACAAATTTTCAGCAGCTGTTACCAACACCTTAAGCAGTTAGCCAGGAACTTTTGGTAGCAGTGATCTGGTTCATCTGAGTCTTTGTGCTTCACATTACACTTGAGCTTCATTGCATTGCTTGTGACGGTAAGGCTACTATTTTTCCAGCATCATGAACTCTTGTGATGCATGTCCATGTGTTCCAGCAGGCAAGGTTAGATGCTGTGCTGCTTTTCTGGTGTCTAATTTGCCCACTGTATCTACCATAACTCTTGGCCTGTTGGAAGAGAAATTGTTTCCTAATGGCATCATCTAGATGTCAGGGGCGAAAATAAAAAAAAAAAAAGGGAAGAAATGCTACGACTAGGGTAGGGCAGATTATTAATCATGTACCAAATGGGAATAAATCTTCCCATAGCACAGTGTACCAGGGGCTGTGAAGATTAATTAGTGTTTTGTATGAGGCTTTGAAGATGTAAATCACTACATAAAGACTTAGTATTAGCAGCAGCAGAATGGATAAATCAAATGTGGTTCTGAGTAATGTAAAGGAAAGTGGTTTACTTATCACCTTGTCATGATAGAGAAAAAACCCAAACCAACCAACCAAAAAAAAACCCTTTTACGTAAAAAAAGAAAAAGGCTAGTGTTACCCTGAAAAGGGGTTCCTGTCCTATGTCCTGTCAGCCCCACTGTTGTGGGGAATTCTCAGGGCATTTCTTGCAGATATGTGCTTATTTTATGGAAAAAAAAAAAGCACAATTACATCAGAAGTCTAATTAAGTTCTGTGCGGGTATAAATAGTTTCCTTTTCTCATGCAAAGCTCTGCGGGGACTTTGCTGCTCTGATTATCTTTCTACCTCCTTTGGAGGAATGAGTATATGATGACTTTATTGGAAGTGAATCCCTCTAATGTCTGTATCTTTCTGTTTTGCAGCAGTTGATAGCAGACTTGTGAACTCTGCTCCCAAGCCACACATAAACGAAAGGTTGTTAGTTGAGAGAAAACTAGGAGAGGTACCAAGAAATACTTAAAACCGTGTTTGAGGTGTCTCCTACTTTCTTATAACCTGACAGACATGGTGGAAATAGTAATAGAGTTGTAACTGTGAGGCACTCTTAAGAAGAAACGATCTTCTGGGAGTTAAACTATGCAAATAGACAGGCGTGATAAGAGTGGGGTCTATATTCAATTTGCAATCTTAATCTCGCTTAAAAACCAACAAAATTGCTGATGAGATTTAGTGGCCCAAGGCGTTAACCTTTAGAAATTGTAGTTCCAGTTGAGACTGGGTCAGCCTGTGACTGCCACTTTTTCAGGCTGCTGGATATGTGGAGTATGACACAAGTGACTGTAACTATCAGGGACTGCAATTGTGCAAAAGGTGCTGCAGGCTGAGTGAAAGGGACCTTTGCAGAGCTGCAAGACACTTGTTTGATAGTGTGCCCATGTTGTCTCCTGTTGACAATATATCAATACATCTTTCTGGTAAGTTGTTAAAAAAAGAGGAAAAAAACCCACCAAAAAACCCTAGAAATAACTAAAAGGCAATTGTCATCTCATTTCCTATTGTCTGCATTGTCTTTGAGACTTAGAATTCAGATAGCTAGCCCAGTGCTCTTTGTGCAGATGTTGTGAACTACTGAAATTGTAGCCACCAGAATACTTGCTATCAGTGGATTGCTACTTTGCCTGTCTTTGGGGGAGCAACTTACGGACTACTCTACTACTGTATATGTCATGCCATATACAGTTTTTAACATGTTAGGTTGAAGCACTTATCATCAACCAATACAAATTTCTGTTATGTCCAACTGCTTGCAGAGATTGCAGCAGATACTTTTGTGAAGGAAGAGGGTTATAAAATGAAGGCTTCGGTTTATGGGTTTCGGTCTGTTCAAACTGTTGGTGGTGAAAAGACAGCATGTGCAAGTGAAACTTTCCTGATATGAGCAAAGCATCCTGAGGATGCCTAAGGAGCACTTAGAAGTAGTCGGTTTGCCTGCACGTGATGTAATTTTAATCTGAGACATTAGGAACATGTGTCAAGGGGCTGCTTGGGCAGGAATGCCCTGTCCCCAGCTGAGCCTTATGAATGCTGACAAGAAATATGTTGTTTTATGTTAGCTGAACATGTTGTTGCAATGCTATTGTCAGATGTGATGTGACTTTTGTGCAGTTAGTGTGGAAATGGGAACCAGGATACCAGAGAATCAGCTTCCAGATCTGCCTCTCATTCTCCAAGTAGAAACGTGGATCCCTTAGCCTTTCATCTGCCTGTCTATCTGTAAAATGTGCATCATATGTCCTGTAGAACTGCAAATTTTGGGTTCTCTTTAAAACCCTCTGAAAAGCACTACCTGAAAAAATAGGATCAGGTTCTACAAGCGTGTACTGTGCAAGCCTTTACAGTGTGATCTTCTCCAAGTACTTGGCTCTCTTGGGATTAAGTTATGTGAGATACTTATTACTCTCGTTACGAAAGTAAGTTTCACCCATAAGAATCACCAAGGTGAGATATTGCTAAGAAATCTGTTACAAGTCCAAGCAGTTGTGTCTTTTCTGAATTCTGTGGAGTTGTTTGGATGAACTACCTCGGACAGGAAGTGTGAACATACTTCTGAGCTTGGATGGGCAGAAAAGTAACTGGTAGTATTTCTTGTGGTGTTAAGGGACATGTGATTATTCATAGCTGGTTATCCTGTGCTGTGTCCCTCCCTTTCCTATTCTTATGCAAGAAGTGAATTAATTTAAAAATGCTGATATTTTTATCTTTGAGCATCTGAATTAGTGGGTCAGCTCACACCTCAGAGCTATTATTCCATGTTCTCTGAAGATTTAGGTATCTCTGCAGTGCTTACTATTAGTTCTACTTTTGAAACTTTGTTTGCAGACACGGCTGCTAACTACTGCTGGTATTACAAAGAGGAAAGTTGAAAATAGCAAAGAATTCAAGAGCTATGTCAGTATATTGCCCAGCCACAGGGGAGCCTGATCTCACCCTTGCTTCTATGGACTTTGCTTTTTTTCATTTAAAAGTGGAAATACTCCTGCCTTATGCCCAGCTCCATCAAAAGTTTGCCAGATGATTTGCCTTTGTAGTCTTCTGTGTCAAATTGTTGTCTTGCTGGAGTAGCATGGCAGAGGACTTCTAAAAACAGATGCATTAGCTAGGGAATACTTTGTTAAATGTTTGAGCCAGTGAGCTAAACTGACAGAAATTCACTAGTCTGTGGGATAATTGCTCTCAGGAGTAATGTTTTGTTCTGTGTTTGGAATTGATGGGGTTTTAGACCTCTGAAAAGATCCCTTTGGTTACAGTAGAAAATGTTTATAGGAGCACAGCACTGTGGACACAACACTAATATTTACTTGTATTGAAGAAAGGAACCATGTTGTTGTGTCCTGTCAGGTACAGAACTTGCATTCCCTATGCAAAAGAAGATTGACACTGTGTCCAAGATTGCTTCCTGCTCTGCCATGGATTTTGCAACAGGAACAGCCTATGTGGAGGATAAATTATTATTCTGCAGGTGTTATGCTTACAGTGGTATTTCACACACTGTAGCTGTAGATGGTTAGTTCAGTTTTCAAGATTTTGTCTGTAGCGCTCTGTGAGGTTCATCTATTTTTCTGACCCTAGAAGGTGAGCTTAGAAGAATGAGAGCCTGAGATAAAGGATTTTATGAAGTCTGGAACATCAGAATGTAGTTTTGCGCATAAAATGAGAGAAGAGGGATTGCCTTTTCCACATGGAAAATTAGATGTGCTGTCACTTGGCCTACTCCTGCACAAGCTTGAGTTCATGCTCTGGTACACCCAAACTGTTTGGTGTCTGAAAAAAGTGTCACAAGTATGGGATTTCTCTGTGTCCTGGTCTTTTTCAGTTGGCAGTGCAGGGAATGGGGTTTGGCCACTGCAGTAAGTTGAAACTTCTAGCAATCTGAGGTGTGGGGTTTACAGCATTACTGCTGTTCTGGGCAAGTGCCTGTGTGCACACTCTGAACCTTCACCAAATGGAAGTCAGCTTATTTCACTTGAGCTGAGTACTAATGTAGTCTGCATTGGCAGCCTGGTGAAAGAATTGTGTGTGGGAGTCACCAGGCAGTAAAAGCGGGCTATGTGTGAAACTGTGCTGTAGCTCAGCTCAAGGCAAATTGCGCAGGAAGCTTTGCTCTGAACTAGTCAGCCAAAGTCACCATCGAAACCTGAGAGAGGGAAAGAGGAGGACAATCTCCAAAGCAGAGGTGCTTGTTGGCTGCTTGAATGGTGAGGCTCATTGCTGTATCTCTGTGTTCATAATCTGAAGGCTCATGACTTGCTGATTTGCGGATTTCTACTGTGGCATCAGCCCTTGCCTGTTTTCTGAACAAGCAGCTGCCTCAATAGGAAATTCAGCCATGGAACATTATAATTTAGGGACAGGGAAAAGCAAGGGGTGCTGTGGTGAGCGCTGCCTGGATGGACTCCTCTGGTGAAGCACATTTTTGTAATGCTGAGAAGCATTGGCTGGCTGGGAATCTCTTCTGATTTGCTGTTCCAGTGCTCCTGTATTGGGCTAGTTTATAGTAAATGATCTGTCAAGAGCGCAGTACCTGCTGTTTCAGGACTTGTGTAGGTAGGGCTGGCTGGCATGTCTCTAGGCCAGGTTGCAAATTTGGCTTCATCTCCAGCCTGGCCAGATGGTTGGTAACGAAGTGCTTACAACTACGCACTCAGAAGGAAGTGATGACTGAATCCAAACCCATGCTTCTCAAACCTTCCACTTAGTTCTGCTCATGATTAATGCTTCAATATCCCATAGCATGTGTGTTTTTCACACTGAAGTCTCCAGTCTAATAGCTGCCTCCATTTTCAGTCTTCGTACTTGTCAGCCAAGTTCCTAGTTCATGCATCAACCACATTCTAGTTCATCAGCCACATCCTGAATACGATTTATCTGCTGGAGCTGTGGGCCAGGCTCTGTCCAGGAAGTATTCTTGCTCACTTCCCTGAGGCTCTGCTGCAGATTCTCATGTGATTACAGGTGTCTCTGTGGTCTCACTGATAGTAACCAAGGGCCTATGTATAGGGCTGTATGTATAGTGGATATACCAGGTTTACAACATTCCTAGCAGAAAGGGGCTTGCTCTACTAGTAGGATTAAATTTTCCCTTAATGTCCATAATATTTCTGCAGCAGGGCAGTATGTCAGCAGATTTATTTGAGGATGAAATAAACTGTGTCCTGTGGTGAGGGAGGCTGGTGGCGCTTGGTGCAAGTACCACTGAGCCTATTAGAATGGGGAATAAGCCATCACTGACTGACTGCTCAACATCTCTGCAGTGGCATGGTGTAGACTGTGCTGAATACCCTAGCTCTCATGTTGGATACATGATTATAGAACCATTTAGAGTGGAAAAGACCTCCAGGATCATGGAGTTAAACCTATGACCAAATGCCATCATGTAACTAAACCATAACACTAAGTGCCACATCCGGTCATTTCCTGAACACTTCCAGGGCTAGACTCCATCACTTCCCTGGGCAGTTCCAATGCTTAACCACCCGTTCAGTGAAAAAATTATTCCTTATGTCCAACTTGAACCTCCCCTGGCACAACTTGAGGCCATTTCCTCTTATCCTGTTCCTAATTGCTTGGGAGAAGAAACTGATCCTCACCTGGCTACAACCTCCTTTCAGGCACTTTTAGAGAAGTATAAGGTCTCCCTTCAGCCTTCTTTTGTCCGGGATAAACAACCGCAGCTCCATCAGCTGCTCCTCATCAGACTCGTGCTCCTGACCCTTCACCAGCTCCATTGCCCTTCCCTGGACACACTCCAGCACCTCAGTGTTCTTCTTGCAGTGAGGGGCCCAAAACTGGACACAGGGTTCAAGGTGCAACCACACCAATGCTGAGTACAGGGGCACAATCGCTGCCCTGGCCTTGTCCTGCTGGCCACACTATTTCTGACACAAGCTGGGATCCCATTTGCCTTCTTGGCGTGCTGCTGGCTTGTGTTCAGCCCTCAGCCCTTTTCTATCAGGCAGCTCTCCAGGCACACTTCCCCAGCCTGTACAATTGCCTGGAGTTGTTGTGACCCAAGTGCTGGACGTGGCACATGGCCTTGTATAATCTCATACCGTTGGCCTTGGACCATCAATCTGGTCTGTCCAGATGCCTCTGCAGAGCCTTCCTACCCTCCAGCAGATCAACACTGCTGCCCAATTTAGTATCGTCTGTGAACTTACTGAGGGTGCACTTGATCCAAATCATTGATAAAGATACTAAACTCCACAGCCCCAAATGGTTTTGTTTTCCTGGTCAGTGTGGCATTTTGGTTTTTATTGTTTTAACTCCTCCCTGCATCTAGCCTTGTTCATTTGTGTTCATTTCCTTGCTGCCTTCTCCTCTAATCAGCACTGTGATAGCTTCATGAAGGTGGGAGTGAGATTTATTTCTTTAATAAGGATCAGCAGGATCCCACTGTGGAATGTTTCTAGCAGTTTATGATTACAGATTGTGTTCCCCAAATGCTCTGGATAGGTTTGTAGCAAAAAAGGATGTTGGGAAACAGAACTGGGATGAACTTCCCTGTCATGGGAATTCAATCTCTTGCATGAACTATTTTTTTGTGAGATTTTGTTCTTCAAAAGTAATCTTGAGCAACAAAGGTATCTGACAACGGTTCTCTCAGAGCTCAGTACAGCCTGACTATGAAGGGAAGGCTTGGAGATAGAGTAGAAAAAGACTGTAGATCTTGAGATGCATTCCTCAAAAGATACCAGTCAAAGGGAGCAGGAGCATGCACACTTGATCTTTCCTTTGTCATAGCTGATGTGGAAGCACAGACTGTGTTCTGTGTTTGGTTTATTGCAATGCAAACTAAGGTTTTTCTTCCTGTCCCCATGGGACTGGCAGGATTGTCTCTACAGCTGTGATAAAACATCCTGCCTCTTTGACTATGCTTTTTTCCCCCCACCTTTATGGCAAGATAAGAGCTGCTTCTCCAAGGCTTGGACATACAAGTTTGTGAGGAATACCTGTGGGAGCGGCCAAGATTTTCTTGACAGAATTCGCTGTCTTTGTTTTACACTTAACCAAAAGTTACAGAAATAAAATGTTGGGCTCCCTCTGGAATAAGAATCATCTTCTGTCCCAGGACATGCACGCTGCGTGAGATACCTACTCAGCATGCTTTCTGTTTGTGTTGTAGTTTGCCTTGTGCACCAGAGTTGCTTCTGCTTTCTTTTGCAGGTGAAGGTCCAGAATATGGGGCCAGTGGGGAGGATGCCCTGAGCAGGATTCAAAGGCTGATGGCAGAAGGTGGCATGACTGCGGTGGTTCAGCGGGAGCAGAGCACCACGATGGCATCCATGGGTGGCTTTGGCAACAACATCATTGTGAGCCACCGGATCCACCGCAGCTCTCAGACTGGTGCAGAGTCCACCGGAGCTGAGGGCACATCAGCACAGCAGTCCACATCACAGCAGCTGGCCAGGGAGCTGGAGGGACGGATCCTGTCTGAGTCTGTGCAGCTGCCAGAGCATGGCCTGAGCCCGCGGACAGCCCCTAGCACGAGTGAAGGACAAAGCACTGATGATCTGGACCTGCCAGAGCAGGCCCAGTCCTCCATGGACACCGAGGGACCAATTGAATACAGTGACCTAACTAATAATAACCATCTTCCTGACAGTACCAACTTCTATAGTAATGACAGCACCAGTGGGGAGTCGCGGAACAGGTAGAGATTTGTGTGTTGGTGCTACCCTTGTACTGCTCAGCAGAGACCTGTACCTCACAGCTGGCCAGGAGCTGGAAGAGTAGGGATGTGTGGCTCTGACAGAATGCTAGTGGTTCAGAGGACTTCTCTATCCTGGGTGAGGGGGGAAAGGGATAAGAGTTACAAGGAAAGCCATGGGGAGCAAAGCATACTTAACTTCCAACATTCCCACTGCTGAAGAGTTACTAGGAATATAAACCATACTTGCTGCACATCATGCAAATTTTAAAGCCCCATGGCATCCTCTGAGTTCAGCCCTAACCCTCCAGTTTGGTGGGTCATCCTTTGTAAAATTTCTTTCCTTTCCTATTTCCAGCCCTTTTATGCCCCTTTTATTAGGGAACTAATCAGTAGAGTGAAGAAAGGGAAGTGTACCTGCAGCATCCTTCTGGAGTCTGGCAGTACTGGGCAAACTCGGGTGTGATGCTCCAGCTCTGTTGCTGGAGTGGAGGAGTCTTCCAGACCACAGTTGCTCTCCATAGCATAGCACTGCTCCCCCCCAGGGTATGGTGTTCTGAGACCAGTCCTGCCTATACTGTGGTCTTTTCTGGGAAGAACTGGGCTTTGCCAAAATATGCATGACTCATGATACACTCACAGGTGGGGAATCTTTCATTTTTAGGGAGTTAGTTTAGTACTTGGCAGGAACCTGAGCAGATTTGCTGTATAGACAGGTAGAGGGACAGGGGCTAATGCTCTCTAGTCAGGATGCAGTTCACACAAGGATGTTCTAAGCTGTGCCAATATTAACATGAATGAGCCACTCTAGTGGTGTTGTGGTGCCAGGACTGAGCTGAACCTCCTTGGGAGGGGACAGGAAATGTCTTTCAGCTCCAAGCCAGGGTGTGAGGTATGGGTCTGTGATGTAAGGTGTTGCATGTGAAATCTTGTACATGTAGTTTCTAGTGGAGAAGTCAAGGCTCTAATATTTTGTTTTTAGTCTCAAATGTGATTTTCCTTTTTGTTTGTAACTCTCCATCCCTAGAAGGCTTGTGGAGGAAGGACAGGGAGAGTGTGAGTGCTAACGAGGGAAACACCAAAGATCAATGTCATTAAAATATGACAAACCCTTGCTTGACCTCCTGTCTTCATTTGTGTGATGTTTGTCTCTGTGTTTGGCCTTGGGGATAGATATATCCAGCTCAGAAGCTCAAGCCAGCTTACGAATGTCAGATAATGACCACCCTTTCCCAGGAGGAAAGCAGACTCAGCCTGTGAGTTGAAAGCTCAAAACTGGAAAACAGGGAGGAGCATTTGGGAGTTTTGCTTGCAAATTGCCTTTTAACTAGTTTGGAGACAAGTAGGTACCTCTGCATTTTGCATTGTTCAAGTACTGCAGTAGGAAGAAAGAGGAATGTTTCACCTATCCAGCTTAAAAAGGTATGTAGAGATGCGGCACTGTCCATCTTGGGCAAGCAGAGAATTGTCTACTTGACCTCTTGAAGCAGAAAAGGGGGTACAGTATGTGGCTGTCCTGGATAAAGGAATGCGTGCCCTATTGTTACCACTCTGTGGTGAGGGATGTTTCCACTGCTGTCTGAGCACCTGCCAGCAGATGCTGTGCTCCTGCCCAGCTCCTCTAGATTCTGTGCTGCTAAGACATTACAATAAATAAGGCTGTCATTAGGCAGCACTCAAGCTCCCAGTCAGAAGAGTCTGTTAGAGAACATTAAGCAAATCTGCTCTTAAATCACAGCCTGGAAATGAACCTTAAATCAAATCAGCTGCTGCCAGGCCTCATTGTGGAGTGTTAATGAGGCTCTAAAGCCTGCCCTGAGCCAACCACATCCCTGATCTGACAGGAGAGCAGCCTGAAAAATGGGATTCCCTTGTGTGGCAGAGAAGGTTTCATGCATCCCTGTATTGCCTTAGTGTGGAGTGTCCTGAGGATGTGCTGTCAGGAGACAGAAGAGCTATATCTCAGCTGAAAATTTGGGCAGACAGGGCAGTGCAGGTCTAGACAGAGCTGTTTACTGCTCTTTTTGAAAGCAAGCTAAAACAGAGCCTGGAAAAAAACCTGCTTCAGTTCAGCCTGATGTTTCTTCTTCCCTCTCCCTGCATGATTCCTGGAAGAGTCTTGAAGGCCATTCTTGGTAGATGTGTTGCAGAGCATTTATAAATGTCCATTTCCAGAACCAGAGCCAAGCTACCCACAGAAAAATTTCCATCTTGGTTGGAGAAATGTCTTCTGGGCTGCCTCACTCTAGTGTTGGCAGGCTCTCAAGGGCCTGGCATGCACCATTGCTGGCCACTCTGGCCATGCTGCTGTGCAATGGCCTGAAGCCTGGTCTGCTGAGAACTCCTCCTTGGTCCAGACCTCCCCGCTGGAGACAGTGACAGAACAGGTAGTGAGCTCCAGTAGGAGCAGGAACAAATCTCAGCTGCTGTCTTTGTGTTGACTCAGGACATCTCAAGCTCCAAAGCAATTTTCCATTCAAGACTCATAGGGGAGACTCCTCCTGATGAGAGCAGGCAGCTTTGTAGTTTCTCCTAACTCTGGGCCAAAGGCTGGTAACAGCTGCATCCTGACTGTAGCCCATGTTCCTGTTGGCTTTAAGCAGGAGCAGTGGGAAGGGTGGGTGCAGGGAGACTTAATTTTCAGGTGCTGCCTTGGACATGATTTGTAGATGACCTATGGCTACACAACATAGCAGGTGCTCTCAGTGGTGGTGGGCTTCTACACAGAAGACTACTGCTTTTCTTTTGAGTTCAGGCCTAGAGTCTGCCAAGATCAGTTTGTCCCTGCCTGACACCTGATGGAGGGAAGTGGATGGGTGGGAAGAGGGCGGCACAGGAGAGAAACTTAGGCTCACTTATACAGTGGGCTCACACACCCCCACCCCTAATTTAATTTATTTCTTATACCTTCCTTGCTTCTTGTGGAACAAAAATATCTCTCTGCCTTCAACTACCCTGCTCCAGCCCGGCAGTCTTCCTGTGTTGTTTTGAGCGGGGCTGATCTGACTATACATTCAAGGAACACCCCTGAATCTGCATGAGGACTTGAGGCCTGGAGCCCTGCACAGAACAGGAGGTGATGAGATTGCCCCGAACAGTCCAACAGCAGCACAGTGCTCCTTCCCCAAGCCTTGCAGCTTACCTGCTCACTGCAGTGTGACAGTGCTGAGGCAAATGCTGTGCCAGGAGCAACATGGAAATTCAACAAGAGCTGCTTGAGGAAACCAAATCAGAGCTGTGCATACTTGCTGGCCCAATTTAGGAGGCAAAATGAGAGCTTTACTGCGTAGGAGCAGGAAATAATCTTAAAAACCGAAAGCTTTTCTCAGCCATAGCCTTTCAGGAGCCTTTAAATGTGCTAACAAAATCCCGGAGAAAGGAGAAATATGGTGCAGAGATTTTTATTTAGCTTTCAAAAGGCCTTTGATAAAGTCCCTTACAAGAGGGTATTAAAGAAACTTAGGCATCTCAAGGGTAAGGGGTAGAATCCTCCTGGAGATGAAAACTGTTTGAGGGGGGAATTGAAGTCAAAAGTAACAGCCATTTCTTGGCATGGAATGAGTTTAATGGTGGGTTGGTCTGGTTGGGTAGGAACCAGTGTTCTCTAAAAGCCCTAATGAGCTGAAAGAGGAGGGGAACAGCTGAAGATACAATATTATTTAGGTTAGCTAGGAGGAGAGAATGTGCTGGAAACCTGGGGAGTGGGAGGAGGTAATGGTTGGAGCTGCTGTGCTAGAAAGGGACTTTCATATGAATCCTTACCTTGTATGAGCATTGCTGCAGCCGGTGAATGCTCTGGCATCCCTAAGCCTGGGACCAAACCAGATGGTGTGCACTGCATGGAGGGAGACCTGGAATCCCAGAGGGTTGCTGAAGCCCTGGCAGGTGATACAGCAAAGTGATGATACCTGCTTGTCCCTGTAAGTCCTGAGTTTTCTGCCCTCACTCCTTTGATGGTCTATTGCTCCATCTCCATTCACTCTATTTTACTCCCCCTGGAAGTCCCATGCTATACCCACATGTGACTGCTGTGGGGTGATCTGCTCTGTGTGACCACCAGGAGCTGTGCTGGGCAGGAAGGAGAGGGCAGGGACCAGGTCCTAGCTGGGTGCATGGAGAGCCTCTGTCTCCCATTATTACTGATACCAAAGACAAGCCTTGCAGCCCCTCCAGCCCCTGCTCAGGCTGCTGGCTAGAGAGCTGCCCTCTTTGCTCAGACCCAATCTGTCAGAGAAGCTAGGAAAAGGCGAATTAATTAAAAGTGCAGCATGTGAGCCATCCACCACTAATTGGCATCTTGGTGTGCAGCACATAAATGTCATGCTGTTGCCACCTCTGTGTGGAGGGGGCCCTTGGCACATAATGGGGCCAGGGGGCACAGCAGCCTTTCCTTTCCAGCTGCCACTCTCTGCCAGTTAATTAATGCCAGTGCGCCTCTCCCCTCATCCCCAGAAGCAGAGGCCTCTCCCATCCTCGCCCAACTCCCGCCATGGTAGTGGGCAGGAGGCTGCTACAGCTGCTCCGTGCACTCAGCCGAGTGCAGGGAGCTTTTTCCCCACAGCATCTCATCTGTTACCAGTGAGCTCCCTCAACTCCTCTTTGTTTTGCCTTTCAACCAGTTGTTGCTGGTAGTGGCACCAGTAGGAGCTGGCAGGGATCAACTGTCTTCCCCAGTATACTGGCCCTGAGCATCAGATCTCCCAGCCAGGAGCCAACATCACAGGGAGGACACTGTGAGGCTTCTCTGCCTCTCTGAAAATCAGTACACTGTTGTTCAGCCTCCAAACATCCATCTTCTGTGCCAGTCTTGCCTGCTCATGTGGGTAGGCTCCTCCAGCTCATTGGTGCCATGTGGGGGCGACTGGGGTCTCCTGCAGCAGCTCAAATAACTCAGTGGGACAGGGAAGGTGTGAGCAATGGGAGATGTGAATGCAGCAGAGAGCTTATACCACGCCTGGAAGAGGCAGCCAGACACTGAGGTATCCAGGAGGACCTGTTGCTGAAACTGGACCACTGCTTATGTGGAGAGCTGCAGCTGCACTCTGCCACACCACTGAACCTTTGCTTTAGCTGTGCATGGCGAGACAGTGAGCCCCGCACTGACACGAGTTTTTTGACAGCTGCTGAGGTTTCTTTCTGTCCTTGCATCCGGCCCTGCCCTGGCTTGACTGGTGGAGTTGGACTCTAGAGTTTCTGCTCTTTCAAGCTCCAGGTACATCCAAGGCTCCTTGACCCTTCAGCCTTACCCTCTGAGCTCCTAGCTCCAGCTTCACAGAAGGTGGAGTAAATAGCAGACACTGCAAAAACATGAAATTTGGTAATTTAGGCTTGGTCCTTTCTGTTTCTTAGACTCAGCTATGTGGCCCTTCCTGAAGTTTAATGCTGAACGCCTGATATCATCATAGCTATAAGAGACTGTCTCTCAATTCCCAGTCCAATAATACAGTAATATCCTGATAGGATCAGAAATTGGCTCTGATGGCAGATGGGCTCTGGTCCCTCCTCCAGTGCAGCATGGGGCACTGCCACCCCATTGCAGGCAAACTTTAATTTGCAGATTATATGTTTTACAGCAGACTTTGAAGGGCTGGGGTGGGGGTGGGTGGTGAGCAAGGGTGATTGCTGGCTGCTGACCAAGCACCACTGAAAGCCATAGCCCTTTGCTGGGCTATGTCGTGATTTGCTGGCTGGTACCCAAGCCCAGCTTCTCTCCTTCCCCTAGGTCCAGGCTGATGTGGCTGTGGCTCTGCCCTTTCCCTGTTGGTCATTACCAGTGGGTTTACCATTTGCTTACTCCCACCAGACAGGGCCATGGGGCCATACCCCATCCGTGGGGTCTGTGCTTGGGCAAATGCCACAAACTCCTTCCCCCTTCAGCCGCAGGCAGAGTTAGAAAAGGCTCAGAGGGACTAATGAAGTCTGACTGGGGAGGCTGACACTAAAACATTTAAGTGCTACAGCACTACAGGGGGTTGCACTTATCTGTCTGCCCACTGCAAAGGTGAAGCCCATAGAAGCCCTACCAGCAGCCCTCTGCTAATCACCTACATCAAAGTAAACGCTAATTAAAACAATTATTTAGGGAGGGACACAGACTAGTCCTGCTGCATTGCTGAGGGGGAGACAAGCACAGCCATGAAACAGCAGCTTTAGGGCTTTGGTACCTAGTGTGACTGGCAAGGGCAAGAGGCACTGAGAAGGACAAGGTTTTTTAATGCACAGAGAGCACCTGGGCCCTGGGTCACAGTCAAGGAGGAGGAGAGCTGAGCATATGCAAAACAGTAGTAACCCAGCACAAGATGCTGCCCTACACCTAGCCTTTCCCACTCTGCTGCATGTTCCATGGCCACTCACAGAGTGGGAGTGAGGATCTTGCTCCATGAACGCTTTATTTCAGTATCACATGAGCTCCACTGGCTCCTGCTAGGATGGCTGGGGCTGCTCCCCGCAGAGCTGCAGCCCCGGGCTGAGTGGTTGGGAGGGCTTGGGGTGCAGTGACCCAAGAGAAGACCTGGAGATGGGTTTGCTCTGGAGGCGCTGAGGATGGCTAAACCCAGCATTGTTTTTTTGATGAGATTTCAGGTTTGGTTGACAAAGGTAGCTGTGTCGGCATAATATGCTTAGGCTCCTGTAAGGTATTTGACATAATACTTCCTGACAGCCTGATCAGAAATTAGCCCTATACAGTACTCTGTGGGTTTAATGCAGCTAAGTGCAACGCCGTATGTTTGGGGAGGTAGAATGTAGGTCGCAGCAGGGAGACGGGGCTGCCTGCCAGAGGCAGCCAGACAAAGGTGGGGGGGCTGAGGCCCCAGGGGGACCCACAGCACCAATGTGTCCTGTCCTGCGGAGGGATTGAGTTCATTGCCTGGAAGTTACTTTGGGAAGCAAACTTGGGGAATAGCTCGGCTAAAACCCCACGACGAATCCAAGGTGCCACAAAAGATCCAGTTAAGAGACACCAGCAGTCAGAAAACCACCAGCAAGCAAAATTCCCATCTGGGCCTCATGTACTGCTCCCTCCTTGGTGCTGTCTTGGCTTGCACTTGCTCCCCTCAGTCCCTCGTTGCAGGGTTCAGCAGGATGGAGCCTCTTCTTCCCCCTGAGTTTCTCCAGGCTCCTGTCCTGTGTTTCCTTCCCTGACTTTTGGCTCTTACCCCTGCCTAGGTGATTTTCTCTAGCAACCATCTCCTGCATTTTTTTCTCCCCCTCTGGAGGATTATTTATTTTATGCCTGTCAATGAGCATGGGCTTTCCTTCCTAGGAGCACTGCTCCCCACATATTTAATGGGACTGATAGGAACGGTGTGGTCTGGATGCTTGCCAGAACTCAGATCCATCCACTCGACACCCTAGGGTGGTGCAAATTCACAAGCTCTGCTGGTGAAGAGCAGATGCTGTCTGTGAGTGCCCTGCTCACGCCGCTGTGAGGGGGGACACACTGGTCATCTGAAGTGCTGCCCTTGACCAGACCCACCCTTCATGGACCCACTCTGATGCTGCCAGCCCTAGCCCCCCTGACTGCATAAATATTAGCTTAAGGAACAGCAAACAGCCATGAAACTGCTGAGGTTCCTCCCACCTCAAGCAGGCCTTGCTCTGTCTTCATCAAGTCTGTTTAAGGCCATCCAGATGGCCTAATGTACCTCATCAAAGTACAATTTGTATCACAGTGCGCAGCTATTTGAAGCATCCCAGCTCAGGGCTGGTGGTAACACTTTGCCCAGTGACACATCTGTCTCAATTCACTGGGGAGGTGATGGATGGAGGGACTCTGCTCTGGGCCCCACTGTGGGGAAGCTGGCCCAGCACTCAGACTGAGGAGGGGCCAGGGAGTTAGCTTTTGCAAGGCAACTGTGGGCTGTTGTTCTTTGGCTGTCCCTGGGGGGTTGGCAGCTACCAACAGGTCCTGTCCTTTGTGAAACAGCTGGAAAAGCCCTTTGAGCTTGACAGAAGCATGGAGTCTGACTCGCTAGCTATCCTGTTCCCTGCTTGCACCCTTAATGTTTTGGCACCAACTCTTTGCAGCCCCAAGGGATTGTTTCTCCCTGCTGGCATCTTCAACTCTTTGGGGAGATTTTGTTAAGCACTGTTTCGCTTTGTTCTGCGCTCTCTGGACAGGCTCTGTGTTCTGCAAGCATCCTCCTGCACCATTGCTCACAAAGCTGATGCATTCCTGCCAATGATCAAGCATTCCCTCTGTACTAGGAATTCTACGAGGTTTCCAGGCTGGGTCTCAGGCCTTGAATGGATGGAAAAAGTAAATTTTCATAAAATAGTTCTACCTTTCAAACAAATAAGACCACAGCTGCTTACTTTCCTCTTTTGAAATACTATCAATAGAACGATGCTTCTTTAAATTTCAGCCATAAAGCCTATTTAGGGTCAGGCACTCAAGTAGGTATGAATTAATTCAGCTCATTAGAGCACAGTATCCCTGCGAAGAAAATTTGCCCTCAAAATGTGATGCTCTCACTCAGGTAGCTCTGAAAATCTATAAATATAGATTTTACCCATTTTCCAGTAGCAAGAGGGTAACCTAGTTGTTTTTTTGCTGTGTTACGGAAGTGCTTGCTGTTCCACTTGCTATCAGTACTGGTGGATGCTGACACATGGCAAGAGCTGGGGGAGAGCAGCACTGGCTTGAGCAACTGCCCGGGCAGGCACATGAAAGGAGACTGGAGGAGTTGGATAAGGGTGTTCAGCCAAGTAGCTGCATGGACCAGCAGCTGGAAAAGGTACAACCAGAGCGTGGGGAGAGGAGTACTGTGAGATGAGATCTGAAGATCCCCCTGTCCTGTGATGACCTTGGCCAGGTCCCACCCAAATGACAGTGGCTGTTAACACTCCATCTCTAGTGAGGCAGTTGGAAGCATTTGCTCTCTGGAGGTGTTGGTAGCTCCTCTCCTCAGATTCTGGGTTTCAAGGCCGTTTATCCACTCCCCCTTTGGAAGAGGCTTGTGGTCCCTGACTGCATCTGGCTGGGCTCTGACTTTGCCTGGCTGCCTAGACTCATCCCTGTCTGCAGCTCCATCCTCCAGCTGAATCACCCAGGGACTGGAAATTAACTCCCATCACAGGCTCATTTTCATTAACAAAAACACCAGGCTGGGCTGGGATTTTTATTATTTTGCTGATGTGATTACCCGCCTCCTACCTGTGGCTCTTCAGCTCCTGCCTGGTGGGGAGGAGGATGCTCCATGTGGATTAATGGGCTCCCACAGGCACCTTTGCTCTATACCATGCTCAAAAAATCCCAAAGCTCCATGATACCCGTCCTAGACAGCTCTTCAACCAGACAGCACTTTAGCTGTTGGGAAGAGAAGCTGCAGCTCTGCACTGGAGCATCTCCCCTGCCACACCAGCGAGGGTCTCAGCACTAGGTCCCCAGGAAGAAGCACTTTGCCACCTGCCCCACCATGAATCATTTCTACCAGCTGAATCATTTCTACGGCCAGGCAGGGGCCTGTGCCAGGGGCCTGTGCCAGGCCTGGCTGCGGAGAGGAGAATGAAGGCTGTGTATTCATGTGTGTACACACGTGTGTGCATGTGCATGTGCCCATGGAGGGGAGATGGACTGAAGCATGAAAGGATGGATGGACAGAGCTGCACTGGCAGCCTCCTGCCATCCTCCTCTTGCACACTCTGGCCTGAGAAACCTTATTTAAATAAATGATGCAATTACTGAGAATTAAGGAAAGGGATCAATGCCAAAACAGAGACTGCTCATTTCCAACTTCCCCAGATCCTCCAGGTTTTTCTGTGTGCCTTCTCCCCTTCTCCTGAGGCTTCTCTTCCTTCCAGTGAAATCATTGGAGGAATGGAGACCTGCCTGGCTGGAGACTTCTCCCTTGGTGTGCACTGGCTCTTTTTGACTTTTGAGTCCCATTGTGGGGACTGATGCCCTCCTGCCTTCAACCTTCCCTGGGGTCCCCAGCTCCAGGATGACTGGTCCCATGGTTGTGCCTTGTTGTTGGCCCAAGCCCCACCACCCTCCTGCTCTGCAGCAGCCTCCTGCTTGCCTCTCAGTTCCCTGGCAGACACAGTAGTGAGATTATCGTAATGATGTCCGACAAGGCAGTATCAGGAATTATGCTGATAAATCTAAACAGACAGCTCACAAAAAAAAAAACCAAAACAAAAAAACAAAACAAAACAACCACAACTGAACTCAAGCCTGTAATTTAATACAGGCTTATTAACATGGCCATCAGAGAAGAGTGCTCTTGCATCCTGCAGTCTCAAGTCTCCTTCATCCCTGGCTCTGCCTTGAGAAATGGCTTCTTGCCATAATAAAAGACTTCAGCCAGGTTTTTGGCTTCACTTGGGGTGGTGGAGTCTCCTTGGTGAGTGCTGGGGCTCAGTGGGGGTACAGACCCATGGAGGAGCGGAAGACCCCAATGGCAACAGGCTGCCTTCATCCCTGCAGCCCACGGCAGCTTGGTACCCATTGCCAGACCACGTCTGGCTCGTCTCAGGGTGAAATTCAGTGGGCAGAGACTGGGGGGCTGGAGTGAGAGGAGGGGCAGCCTCACGTATGGGAGGTGTGAATGCTGGGGGGCTGCTCAACAACACACTCAATGTCCGCAGGATGAAGACAAGTGACTCATGGCCTTATCCCTGCCCTGCAGCAGCCCTGCCAGCCCTGCCAGGTCTCTGCCAGGTGCATGGAGGTGCAGGGCAGGGACAGCATCTTTCCTGGGAAGGGAAGGATCTGCTTTGTTCTGGCTGTGTTAAATGCTTTCTTGACGCAGCAGTTGCTGACTGTTTTTTGCCTGCTGTGGATTTTGCACACTTGCTGTGTTCCTTAAGGCTTCCTTCCCCATGAAGAACACTGTAGGTAGCATTAACATTGGTGGGGGCTCTATATGAGGTAAATACATCTGTGGGGAGCACAAATCCTGTCTGAATGGGGTTCTGAGCTGAGCTGCCTCAAGTGAGACGCACACACATAGAGCTCTTTGTCCCCCAGCAGTGCCAGCAATTACCGCAAGCCAAGGGAAATATACTTTTTTAAAAGATACATTTAAAAGAGGGAGTGCATTTAAAGCAGATACTTATGAGACTACAGGTGTATTAGAATGCAGGCTCCACCAAGCTGCTCAGTGAATTAAATCTGATGGCAGAGTGATTGCACTGCAGGGCTGCCGTCTCTCTGCCCTTGCAGAGGAGAAGCCTGGGGGGCTGCAGAGAAGCCCCCAGAGAGGCTTGGATTTGCTTTGGTGCCCCAGTACAGTGAGTCTGGCAAGCTGTGGCATGGCTAGACTGCATGGTTCAGTGCCCGTGTGGGGCTGGGGCTTGTCTCTTCCTTTGGGATGAGTTTCTCCTCCAGTGTGTGACTACATGCACCAAAGGTGGGCTCAGCTCCTTTAACAGATGGAGACTTGCCAAGGTTAGAGGCTCCAACATCTGTAGTCCACGGATCAATGTCTCCTGCAGACATCCTCTCTTGCTGCTCTGCAACAGTCACTGGCATCTTCTGCAGAAACCACCGGCTCACAGAAATGGTATGGACCAATCTCGTGAGCTGGAAGTTGTCAAGATAGCAGCTGACCCCAAAAGCCTTTGGAGGGAAAGCAGGAGCAGCCAGGTTCTTTCACTGGCCAGTGGGCTGCTGGGGTCTTCATGCCTTGTCAGGGAAGAGGGCTGAGCACTCTCACTGCCAGTGAGGGAACTGCTGTTCTTTTTTTTTCTTTCTTTAGTGAATTCATGAATTAATGAAGTAGTGAATTAGAAAATTAACCAATTAGGCTGATCTGTTAAAGGGATTTGAGCCCCTGGTTGCCTTTTCTCTGATGGCCAGGCAGCACGCTGTGTGGGACAGTGCCCACAGGGTCCTGGGGAGCACACGGCTGGCTACCAGCAGCAGGCAACTGCAGGTGGGAACGGGGCTCCCTGCACACCACCTGGCTCTGTGGCCAGACCCAGTCCATGGACACAGTGGTCATAGGGGAAATGTGCTGTCTTCTCTGTTGTCTGGGAAACAGGGAAATATCAGGGGAACAGGACAAGCCTACATTCCCACTTTTTTCACTCCTTTTTTTCCCTTCTTTTTTTTTCTTTCTTTTTTTTTTTTCCTGATAATAGGTATAAGTGATTCAAAAGTACTTTCCCCCTTCCATTATCCAGAAAGCAAATAAGAGTTGCAAGAGTGGGGACTGCAACAAAACAATTATGTTGAAGTATTTGAAGTCGTGCTTATACGGCAAATGTGACAAAACTGAGCGCAACCTTAAAATAGCAGCAGCAATCTTTTAAAACACAGAAAGATGATTATTGACTGAAGAAATTGCAGCACACCAAGTAGGGTGCAGACTTTTGTGTTTAACTCTCTCCAGAGGTGCTGCAGCAGGCACAGCCTGTGCCTGCCCTCCTGTTTAGATGAGCTCAAGCAACTGGCAGTGCCCAACAGCCAGCTTTCCAAGGGCTAGCAACAGGTGACATAAGTCTGTTTTGCCTCCCATACCCCCTTGCTTGATTTAAGGCACCAATACTTGTGGTCAAGCTGAGAGCACAAGTGTCTGGTGCTCCCACTGGTATTTCAAGGATGCCCATGGGCTCATGGACTGGTGTGAATGTCACGGCTGAATGTCACGGACCAGCCAGGCATGGGAGAATGGTTTTCTATATTAGTCACAACTCTTTTTCATGCTCACCTGGCTTCCCTGCATGGGCCAGAGTGGCTATACCCTGCTCTCCTGGCTATGCCCTGCCAGGGGCCCCTGGGCGAGTGGGAGCTGCTGGTGCCACCGTCGCTGCAGCCACGGGGGCCGCACCTGCTGCATGACTAAACATAGTCACCCGCTCCCCGGGGCTGTGGCTCTGGCATCCTTCACTGGTGCTAAAAATTACATTTTCCAAATAATGAAAGAATCTTTCATTACCCTGTCTCTGCAAGCAGCCCGGGAGGCTGGGAAACAGCTGAGCACTAAGTGATGTGCCTAATGCAGGTTCAGCATTGGTATTTTTTTCCCCTGTCTCCAGTTAAGTCATGCCATGAAGCATGAGAAGATGTGGCTGCAGATGACTCCTGGGGGCCTGGCTGAGGTAGCAGAGCACAGCTGGGTGCCTTCAGTCACCTCCTCTCTCCGGAAGGCTGCAGCCACTCTGCTCCTCCTTAACCCTGCAAATCCTCCTTCTCTGCTTCCCCAAAGTATTGACTGTTCCCTGCAGTGTGGTTTTGTCCCAGCATGATTTGGGATCTAGCTAACCTCACACCCATGAGTGACTGCCCTCTCACAGAGCTCATGTCCAGGACACTTGAGGGACCGTATGTGCCGGATGCTGCCCTGGAGACAGCTGGAGTGAGGGGGAAAGGCTGTTTCCTTGGGGATGGTGCTTGGTAGGGAAGAGGACTTGTGCACACACCATTCTGCACCTCCTCAACTGGAAGAATAGCTGTGGGAGGCTCCAGGTAAATGTAGGCTGGGAGGGATATTTATTTCAGACTTTTTAAACTGTCCCAAGCCCTTTAAAAATGTTCCCTCCCGTGCCCTTAGTCAAGCTATTAGGAGGGAGACTCTGTGGCCACCAGGTTCTGTCCTCTCCCGTCTCCCACAGGGATGATGCTGGCCCAGGGAAATGATCCATGTCTCCCATGGACTGTGTTTCAACCACCAGCACACACAGGGCAAGAACCCACATCCAGGCGGCACATCCCTGTAACCTGCAGCCCTGGGCACAGGCCAGGAGACTGAGTTACTGCCCTGGCATTTAGAGAGCTGTCTTGTCAGGCAATGCCAGCTCCATGCCAGTGAGCAAAGGGACTGCATGCCTTGGGACTCATCCTCCACACTGTCTCCTCTCTTGGCCAAGAGCAGGCAGAGCAGCTGCTCCTGCCCTGTGTGTGACACTTTACTGGTCTCACCGACTGCTGAGTGAAGACTTAGCACCAGTTTCCCTCAGCAGAGTGATTCTCTGGAGGGCTGAGCCTTTCTCACTGTCATTGGCTGCTTTTTCTCTGACTCTCCCTTTCTGAGTTGGCATTATTTTGGTTTTGAGCTGATAGATGGATTAGCGTTTATCACCATCTGACTATCAGTGGGCTATTAAAAGTGATTTGCAATGTAGATGTTTTCATCATCAACCATATTTTCTTTAGACTAGGGTTGATTTTATGAATATTAAAGCTGTGTAGATGGGTTCAGCAAGTCTGTGGGAGTAAGTCTGTTGGAGGGAGGAGGACTGGCTGCCTGGCACTGTGCTGGGAGAGGCACTCTGGATCCACCTGAGGGCAAAGGGATCTGGTGCCAGAGGGAGAGAAGTGGAACATGATAGGGTGTGTGAGGCAGAAAAGAAAACCTCAGCGCCTTGAAGAAGGGCAAAAAGAAAGGAGAGGGACCATGCGAGCATATGCATGAAGGCATCTTTTTATGAGCAGGATCAGAAGACAGACTTGGGCTGGAGTGTCTTTGCTGGAGAATTACAGGGATTAGCAGGCTAGAGGAGGACTTGTGGAGAGGGGGAGAAGTCTGGCCAAAACTGATGGTAAGCAGGCTTGTCACCAGCAGCACCCAGTGCCACAGGCATGTATCTGAAGAGGTACATGCTTCGTGTGCTGCAGGGATGGATGATAACGTCTTCCTTACCTGTGGAGTCCCTGCCATGAGTGTGGGGCTGCAGGACCAGGGGCAAATCCCTCAGGTTCCTTAGCAGCCACAGTCTGGCATTAGTTTGTGTGCCAGGAGCCAGGACTGGCTGCTGCCAAGGCTGCTGCCTGTGTGAGTAGAGTTACTGGGAATCTGTCAGGGATAATGGGTATCGGATGTTCCTGGGCTTGTGGGGGAAGCCAGAGCAAAAGATCCATAACTGCCTTTCCTGCACTTCAAACATATCCATCTCCTGAGCACCAGCTCAGTGGTGTAACCAATCTGCCTTGGAATGGCTGTGGATGGGAACTGTCACAAGCTAAACCAAGGTGGAGCATCAAGATGGTCACTTACCAAAGGAGAGTAAGGAAGGCCCTTCATTTTCTTGGGCCACTGAACATGAAGTCAGGTTAGACTTTCCCATGGGGAAACCACAAGTCCCTCCTGTCCCACCTCACAGCCTGTCACAATGTATTTGACCAGGGGAAGGGTTGGAGCTGGGGTAAGATTCTGGAATGGATTTACTGTTTTTCATGACCAATGCCAACATGGCCTAAGAAGGAAGATGATGTCACTTTGGTGACAAGGGGGGCTAGTGACACTCGCTGGCAGCCCACAAACAGGGAATGTGTGAATATGTAAAGCCAAGAGAAGCAAGTGCTGTCTTTAATTGGAATATATATGGGGAGTTTGGGCTTTCAGAAACTCTTCTGACTAATCAGTGCATAAAGCTAGGCTAAGTGAAGTTGAAAAGTTTTTTATTTAATTTGGTTACACATTTTTATCTGTGTGACTGATGAGCTTTGGAAGAAGACTTTTCATTGTTTATTAGTCTTTTGTCTATCTATGGGGAGCTGTAGTTTGAAATGAGAGTCCAGTCAAATAACCCAACTCCAGTGAAATCACATTGTCTTTGAAGCAGATATTTCCTCAGACTGATGAGTTCACCCAGAGCATGACAAAGGCTTATTCACATTAACTTTTTCCAGGGGGAAAGAAGAAGAAGGAGAGGGTGGTGTTTATTTGAGGTCAGGGCTTTGGGGCAAAGCAAGAGATTCAAATTAACTGGCTGGAGTCTTTGACAGTTTTTGGTCAGTGACGACAAAAACAGTGTGCGCAGATGTTAGGCTGAAAAAAAGCCTCATTGCAGTCATTGCAATTGTGTGACTCCACACCAGCTGATTCCGGGAAAGCTTTGTCTTCTTGCTCCTCAAAGAAGGCAGGAAAGAAAATGAATACCAGTTCACTGAACTCACTAAAGAAATGCCAGAATGTGGCCTTGGGTGACCAAAATAAAGGTGGTGTATCTGCCTCACTGCTGTGGCAGGGCCCTCTTGGTGTGCAAAGGCAGCAGCAGATGCAAGGGCCAAAAGGCTTTAACCTTTTCAGGGTGCAGAGAAGCACCTGGAGCTGGAGATGTGTCATCAGAGAAAATTGGCTGAATTATCTTAACATTGTTCTCTCTGCTGGAATTCAGAAATGTGTCTTCATCTTCAGGGAGAAGATACCAATTTGCAGGATCTAGGGAAGAAAGAGGTCCAATCTGTAAACTGGGCATATCTGGCTAGCACTTGAGATGAGACATTGACATCAAACACCAGGTTTTAGTGAAGTGCTAACTCCCAGAGCAAGAGAGGTAAAAGAGGAGGGTGAGGAGGCAAAGAATTCGATGGCAGAAACTCATCTGAGACTGTAATTGCTTCAAAGGAAGGATAAAGTGGGGCGTTTATTTGTTTATGTGTATTTACGCGTGTATGTGTGAGAGCGAAGCAGATGGGGAAATGATACTCGTGTGTATCTGCGAGACAGTACAAGTGAGAGGCAGAGGGCGGGTGAGAGAGTTGCTCTAGGTATAAGCAGAGGGAAGGGGAAAGGTGTACAGGGAAGGGAAGTCAGATTTTTGTTCTTTTTCCTTTGTTTTCTCTTTGACATTTTTCTCATTAATGTAAGGAAAGCAGAAAGCCGAAACCTGTGGGACAATGAGCCATATGTGGAACTGCCTGATGAGGTTTTCGTTCTGAGTGAAGACCCTAGTCCCGAGCATTAGTGACAGCCAGGCAGAGTTCACCGAGTCTCTCGGTTTTGCAGACGTGTGTGCCCGGACTGTATTTTGGCAGCTAGTTGAGGACTCCCGTTGCCCGGTCTGTGCCGGGCCCCTCTCCGTCCCTCCTGGCCCTTTTCTCTGTCCCGCCTTGGGACGCCGGCTCTCCCGGCGCTGCCGGCTGCAGCGGAGCGGGGCTTATCCCCGCCGGTGGGAGCGGGGGCCCTGCAGGGCCTGGAACCCGACGCCGGGCAGCGGGCAGTCCGGGGAGCGCTGTCCGCGGTGCTGCAGGAACGCACCCTCACAACATCTGGCCGGCGGGGACGGCAGGCCACATCTGGGTCGGGGAAGGNCGGGAGCAGGGCATCCCCCAGGAGAGTCCTGGCCGGGGGGCGTCAGCATGGCTTTGGGGTGCATGGGGAGGCGGGGGCGCGTCTCCGCGGAATGTGGCATCCGGTCGCCCCGGGAACGGGGAGAGGTGTCTCTCTGCCAACTTTCCCACCCCCTGCATTCCTCCGGGAACCCTGGGCTGCTTCGCGGGTCGGGACCCCTGCACTGGTTCGCCACGCCTGAATGTGTGGAGCCGTGAGGTCCTGCCAGCGCACCAGAGCGATGTCTGGCACCCCCCCTTCCCTGCTCCTATCCGAACTAACGCCGTTCCCGGGATCTGTCGTCGGAACCTCGGGTCCCTCCTGTCACCCAGGAAACGGCCCTGTCAGCACCTTCAGTCGGGCAGATGAGCAGCCTGCAGCCCTGGGGGCAGGAACCCCCTCAGCAGGAAACCCAGGACAGGGGTTATTTCCTCCCCTGGGAAGCCTTCTCTGGGAAGGAGATACCTCTGAGTGAGAAACTACCTGCCCGCTTTCTTTGCTTCCCTCACTATTCCAACAACAGCAGCAGGAACACAATCCCATATCTTTTGGATACTTTGTCCTTAGGCTGGACAAACCCCTCTGGTCCTTGTGGCCACCTCCCAGGACATGACTAGGCAGAAGTTTTCTCCCTCTCCAATGCCCTTTGCCAGGTTGGGCATTGCAAAAGAGACACATCTTGCCCCCTTTCTCCCTCGATGTGGACCCCATCTTCCTTTTCGCCCTTTCTGACCCTGCTGCACCCTCCCTTCTGGTAATGATAGAGCTGCCCCATGTTCTCTGCTGGCCCGTCATGGCCATGAGCTGGGCAGCCACACCCTTCTTTCTTCCCAAAATAATGACATTGGCTTCAAATCAGGAAACAGTTCTTGTAATTTTTTAAAATAAAAGCAACACTGGCTTCTGTTCTGACCTGCTTTCAACCCCTCTGATTGTGCTGTGAATGGATTTTTCTAGCTGGTCTTTGCAAAGCCCAAGGCTGGGGAGATATTTCCCAACCTGAGGAGCAGCTAATATTCCCCTGTGCCCTGCTAGCAATTGGGGTCTACTTAGGCATTTGGAGGCTCTCTGATTTGTCACAAGTGCCTCGAGTGATCTCCAAGCCATGGCCTGGCTTCTGCCACAACTTGCAGAATGAGCAAAGGGGCTGGAAGGGTTGGTACCAATGCATTTGGGTGGCTTATTGATGCTGGCAGTGCCTATCGAAATACTCAGATGTCAGAGTCCTAGAGCCAGGCTTTTGATAAAGTATCACCAGTGACAATGCTCACGTTGAAATCACAGGTGACAGCAAGACGCTTTTTGCTGTCACTACTGCTGGGCACCACCTCCTGTTTCCTAACACCCTGATTTCTGTGATCTGAGCACCTGCTGCTGCTCTCCAGCCTGGACCAGGACTCCAAGAGGCATCCTAGCAAACAGCAGCAGGGCATCCAGTGGAGATCCTAAGAATTAGCGATCCACCCCTGATTCACCCTTCAGCCAGGTTGGTGGCCAGCGGTCAGAGCCCTGAGTGAGGAAGAAGGGGATGGGAGCAGGTGTGTGTAGTAGCCCCCAGTTCCTGTGGGAGCCAAGCCAATGTGCCCTTGTTCAGAGGCAGCTGCAAGTTTCCAGGTCTGCCAGAAGGCACAGTGGCGGCCCCAGGAGTGACCTGGTGAGTGGGCAGAGGAAAGCTGGCTGGAGAAGGAGGAGGAAGGCTACCAGTAAAAGCGGTTTGTTTATTCACATGAGGGGTATACCCATCTCAGTGGGTCAGTCTGTTTTCTTTCATAGAAGAGAAATGAACTGAAATGATTAATTAATGCTGTGATCCAATTACTCTGAGTTTGCAGAAGGAGCATGGTTTTTCTCTTTCAACTGTCCCCACAAACATTCTATTGATGTCAGGTTTTGTCATGGTTGGGATATTGTTGTTTTGTTTTAAATTAAAATGACAAACATCTTCCTAGGGGAAAAAAAAAAAAAAAAGGAAGAAGACAAGCCCAAGGAATAAAAATAGTGAGACCAGAAGTGCCTGATGCAGAGCGGTCCCTAGCACACTTTTGCATGGAGCTCTTCTCTGCCTGCCCTGCTGAGACCTAGCCAGCAGCATCCACAGAGGTGGAGAGGTTTGGTGAGTGCCCAGCCAAGGTGACAGACACAGCTCTGGAAAGGCAGTGGGGGGAGCAATATTGAGAGGAGAGGGAAAAGGAGGCTGTTTGCAAGGGGCTGCTGCTTTCTGCACAAGCGCAGCTCCTCTTTCTGTATGCACAGACACACAGCAAGAGCTTCATGTGCGCTAGCTGACCCCTTCTCCTTGGCATGATAAATCAAGGCTTTGATGGGCATCTTCTGGAGAAATGGGCATTGTCCTTGAGCCAGTTGCTGCTCAGTCTAACATGGGTCTATGCCCTTGTTGCTCTCCAGTAAGCCAAGGGAGGACGTTTGCTTTGCATTTCAAGCCTCCATTCTGGGCTCATTATAAAACTGCATATTTAAAGGACACGTTTCAGGGAGAGACAAGAGTGTGGGGCCTGGCACAGCAAAGAAGTGGAAGTTTTCGATCAGATCATTCCCATTTATTTCCTGTCCTCTCTTCATCCCTATCCCAGCATGTCCTGCTGACTACCCCTTAGCCTGCCTGAGCACCAGCACACACCATGAACGTGTGAGGTGACAGTGGTGAGGCAGGGTTCCACACCCAGGCAGTGTCGAAGCCTCTTCAAGCTGGTGATTGAAGCCATGCCAAATCCATCCTTCTTCTGAAGGATTTGAGTGACTAGTCAGAAAACAGACACCAGTTTCTAGGAAGACTCATGTGGTGCCCTGCCCAGAGCCCCAGCAGGACAGGTGGTGAGGTTCTTAATGAGTGGCTGTTATCTAACTCATAGCCAAGTAAAAGAGTGTGTCAGACTTGACTGTCCCTGGGAGCACTGCTTACCATGACACCCTTTTAGCCCTCTAGGCACAACAAAGTCTTGCTGCATCCAGACCCTTGAATGTACCGAGGTGAACCCTTGCCCTGTATTCAGACAAATTCATTTGCTGAAGCTTCAAGGAGGAGTTAGGCACTTCCTGGAGAAATGAATCTGAGGTGAGTGTTCCCTGGGCAGGCTGGCCCACTACACCAGTATTTTGCTGGTGCAGGAGCACAAGGCAAGGTGTCTCATCTGCAGATTTCCCCCTTGAAGCTCAGAAGAGTTTCAGCAGCAGATACAAAACCAGTCCCTGTCTGCACTGCTAGAGACACCTGGATGTCCTCACTCTGTGTGTGTCTTGGCAGCCATCCCACCTTCCCTGTGGATCAATGCACTGGTCCTCTTGGGATTTGACTCTGTGCCAGGACAACGTCATTTAACCTGTCTTCAGACCCTGAGTCCCCTGGCACAGCAAGCATGAGCAAATGAGGCTCTGCTGAAGACGCTTCCCAGCCCAATGCCTTGCGTGCTGGGCACAGCTGCTCCCACCTTTGCTCCAGGGCTGCTCCCAGGACCCTCCAGAGATGCCTTCAGCCCTGAGGCTGCAGCACACAGAGGAGGAACTCCAACAAAGGCTCAGTTTATACCTTGTATGATGTAAGTTTGCTGAGAAAATTAACATCACCAGCCTGTCCAATCTGCAAATGCAATGGCTGTAGGCCATTGTCTCTGAGACTTGCCCCTTCGACAATCCCTAAAACCATTGCTGGAGGTCCTGCAAATCAGAGCTATGGGAGCAACACTGGCCCTTCTGCCCTACTGTGCTGCCCTGTCCCCATCACCCCTTTCTGTTATGTCCTGTGCAGTGTGAGGTCCAGTTCCATTCAGTGCATGAAGCAGTGGCAGAGATGCCCAAATGCCCTGTTCCCTTCCCACACCCCTGCACCAGTGTTAGGCAGGCTGAGATGTGCAGCTCCAGAGGAACTTCTCCCACCCCATGTGCTATTTCTGTGACTCCGAGAGAGCTAGAGAGGGACATGGGGAACCACAGCACTGTTTACTTGTCTTCAAGAGCTTCGAAGAGGAATTTCATCCTAGGTCAGCTTATGAAGGAAGGGCAGTAGCTGAGAAGTTTGTCCTTTAGAGGCAGGACTCAGTGTAAACCATGAGGCTCCTCATGTGCAGCAGGCTCAGCCAGAGCTATAGCTATCGAGCTATCAAGGCTGGCTGTGCACCTCTAGTCAAGAAAGCCAGGTAGAGAAGCAGACCCTCTAGTACCACAACTGCTATTAAATCTAATGTATTTTAGATTGGCAGAGGAGGTAGCTGCAACTGGCACCAGGTACCTCAGCTGGAAGTCTGGAGATGAAATGTCGTCAGCAGGTTTAAGGTTCATGGCAAAGTTGGTTTGTGTTGCCCAGTTAATGGGTTAATGTATTTAGGTTCTTTAAGCAGAATTAAATTGATTCGTCTGTGGGAAACTTGGAGCTCCAGTTGTGCAACACTAAGGTCTGAAAACATCACTCTGCAAACACGATGTTCTGGGCCCTCACATCCGCTGCAGGTCACAGGGCAGCTCTCTAGAGGAATGCATGGCGCCGTGCTTCACTGACCCCCTGCTTGCAGATCCTCCTGATGTTGATGTTAACTCCCAAGGCCCAGGCAGTGTGGCGGGCTGGCTCTGCCAAGGAGCGACAGAGATCCTTGAGGGATCTTTGCATGACTGAGATGGGAAAGATTGTCTCTAGTGCCTCTGAGGTAGTTTGGATTTTTGCTCTGCTGGCAGTTACATCATGTGCAGCCCCAGTTAAAGCCAAAAAAGTGCATGCATGTGTACAGAGAGGAGTGGAAAGCAATGAAACCCTTCTGGCATCCGCCTTTGCCTGACAACAGGCATGAGTTGCCTGGCCTTGGGCCTGTCTTTCTGCAGCACTTAGAAGCAGCATCTAGCACAGTGTTCTCTACACTGCTTGCAGAGTTCAGAGCACCCATCAAGGCCCATAAGTGATGCTCGACTTAAGAAACTCTCTGCTACTGTACTGTGTGCTACTGGTGGCTAAAATCCCAGCTCAGTGCTGAGGGGTGCTGCCTGCAGTGTTAGTGAGGGGCCATGACAGGCTGGGGACCACCATCCTTTGATGAGAGAGGTGACTCTGCCTCAGAGTGACTCAGAGCTGCTCTGCCTGAGCCAGGGAACTGCAGTCCACAAAGGTTTCCAACCCCCAGCACGGCTCCCACTCTGCCCAGCCAGGGGCTGGTGGAAGCCTCCAGGGAAGGCAGCAGGGAGAGGTTTGCAGGCAATATCTCTCTGCATGGTCTCTCCTTCTCAGAAGATATTCTTAGGGCTTTTCTGCAGGGGAGATGTGTAATCTCTCCCTGGCAGCCTGAAACTATTCTGACCTCCTTTCTCTCCATCCCTCCCCTCCTCTGTTGTCACTATAGATGGGGATTTCCTACCTGGTCTCCTCTCCTGGTCCCTACATTTCCTGTTCTGACTGTCCATGTCCTGGACTCTCATGCCTATCTTCAGCTGCAGCTCCTCTCCTTCACTCTGTCCCTTTGCCCAGGCATCATCTCCAACTCCAAAACCTCTGTCAGGTCTTGTGGCCGTGTAGAGTCTCATATTTTCATTCCTTTTTCATTAGTACTCCAAAGATTCCCATCTGCTATCTGTCTCCAGGACTAGGGCTCTCTCACATACACATCCATCCAGGAGGGTCCTTGCTCTTGCCCGATTTTCTGTGCTTGGCTCAGTGCATCATCTCTCTTTTCTCTCACTCATTGCTCAGCTGGTTCATTCATCCTCTCAAAGTCCCACAGAACCTCATCCTGCTCCATGGGGCAAGGGGCTCTTGTTTCTATTGACAGGTCTTTAAAATTTCAGATGAGCACCTTAGTGTTTGCTTCCTGTGGTGCCTCAGCTCTGGGATGAGTTACAGAGAAACACGTTCTCCCTGCCCTCCTGACACCGATGTTCTGCCGCAGCAACACCACATCTCTGACTGTCTGAGTTGCATCCCCACCCTATGGCTTGTGGGCACCCTGTGGGGACAAAGGGGGTGAGTGCAGGGTGCTGCAGGTCTCTGCATAGGGGCCAGCCCCTGCCTTATTAAGCACCAGTCCTCCCTCCTGGGATGGGGCTTGAGGGAGCTGATGGCCCAGGTGGGTGCTGGAGACCTGGTGTGGGCAACCATGGCTGTGTGAGGCAGTAGCAGGGTGAGGGGGCTTCCCCAAAGAGGGTCTGAGTTCTTCTCCCTTGCTGTCCCCAAACAAGGTTTGTCCCTCAGGTAGAGGGAGCTGCTCTTCTAAGCAAACAGACGCAGGGTCTTGCAACTCCTGGCCCTCTAGCCCCCAGTCCCTCCGTCACCCCTGTCTCTCCCAAAGGCATCTGATCCTGGCCACCAACCTCTCCCTGAGGAGAGCCCGACTGATCCAAGCAGTCACTTGTTGCTGTAATCCTCTCTCTTTGCCTCTGCTGGCTGATACCAAAGCCCTTCTCAGCAGTGAGACCTGTAGCTGCAGCAGGGTTATTTCTGTTGCTCTGCCTTGAAACAGCTGTGTTCTGTTAAAGCTTCAGCCCAGGCATATAAAGGAACATGAGCATCTCTCTGAGGCAGAGAGTATTAATGCAGTGGATGGGAGGGGAGAAGTGTGACTCTAGCCCAGGCTAAGCTGGAAGCCCAACACCTTCCTGGCTCAGTGACATGGGCTGAGCTCTGCCACCAGCTGGGATTTGCAGCCCTGGGACAGTCAAGACAGAGGGTACTTGGGGAAGGCATTGTGTCCCCTAGGTCCTGCTGTGGGATGCATCTGTGGTGAGCTTTCTCCCCCTACGATGTTACCTGTTGGAGCCAGTGCAGGTGTGGGAGCTGCTGGGGAGCTGCTGATGCCTGGAAGCTGCAGACTCAGTGTAGCAGGGTAAGGCTGGACTTTGGCTTGCGTGGCATTTGCTGTGCACACCTGCTAGTAGTGTTCCACTGATAGGTTATTTATTTGGCCTAATAATTGGGTGATAGATGGTTAATAAATGGTCAGAGTGACCAGTGTGCTAGTAGGCTATTTATAGGAGTGACTTTCAGTCACTTTTTAAAAAGTACTTTTTCACCAGCTTGCTTCTTGTCTGGTAATGCTGTGAATAGATGGCGTGTGGCCCCTTACAAGCTATGTATGACACAGGGCACATTAGGGATACAGGCAAGAGCTGGGGGGTCAGTTTGGGCAGGGGGTGCAGCTGTGCCAGCTGTAGGATGCTGGTGAGCCTGATGGGCTGGGTGCTACCTACATGAGTGGCTCATAAGCCATGGTTCTGACCTGCAAGTGCTTCTCACAGCCAGGCTTACACCACCTTGGATGCAGTGCCTGTTTTACTCTGAAACACAATGATAACCACATAGTTACAAGCAGCAGTGAAGGCAGGGGAGGCTCCTGGCTTGCTTGGGGCAGGTGGTAAGGTTTCATAACTGCAACACTCCCTTCTGGCCCCAGACACAGTGAATTTTCCAAATCTAATGCGCAAACTTGTGTCAAGCACAAAGGGGTTCTCTGGTCTCCTTGCCTCCCCCCTGAAAGCTGGCTGCTCCTGTGCCACTGTGCTCACTGCTTCTCCAGTGGCTCCAGGAAAAGCTATCATAGAGTCTCGACTTGTGAGGATGGAGGAATTTGCTTTGTCTCATGAGGACCAATTGAATAGCAGAGGAAGAGAGGAATACGTTATTCGATGGAAAAATAAAATTCCCAAAACCACCCCACATGTTACTGACAAGAAACAATTCCTGTGCCATGATAGCTCAGATCTCCTCTGGAGCAGAATAAGGACTTCAGGGATCCATCGACCCTTGCTGTGCCAGAGGGGTGAAAGCGCAGCCACCAGCTGTTGCTGGGAGGACAGGGGGAGCTCTACCATTTTAACACAACATCTGACTCCTTTCTGGTTTTCTGGTTGTTTATTGTTTTCACCATTCCCGATGCAGAAGCACGTAAGTAGCATGACAGCAACCCTCCCCTTGCCAGTCACAGGGCTTCCACTTGGTCCTCCTCTGTATATTGTACTTCTAAGGTACCTGTTCACAGTATCTAGGAACCCTGCTTTCGCACTCTGAGGGGTGTGAATCTGTCAACCAGAACAATCTTTCATTAGCTGAAAACTGGTGCTATGATTCAGGAACTAATTAACAGCTATTAGATAATGCAATTAGCACCACAAACTGTCACCCCTTCCTGAGTATCCCTTCCCTTTGTAAGCATGAGCCATAAATGTTCAGCATCTTCTATCCACTCCTTTTTCTCTCTCCTGCTTGTGGTGGTGGCTGCACTAACTGCCAACCCCACAACACATCAGCAGTTTGACATGGCAGAACTAATCCCATTAAGATTTTCACCCTCTCGGCACTTTTAGGAAGGCCAAGACAAGTAGGGGGCTGCAGTGGGGCTGGTCTGGCTCTTTCCAACTGTGATGCCGAAGGTGACGTGCACTGGCACAGACTTCTGCACCCAGACAGAGCAATGGATGATGTGTGCCTTCTCCTTGGATGTGTCTGCTGGAGGAGGCCATCTTCCCTTCCTTCTGGAGACAGGCAGCACCCAGAGCCCCACAGGATCCAGCTGGCCAGGATTGGGCAGCCACAGTCACCCTGTCCCTGGGCTTGAGGTCTCTTCAGCTTTGCTGTTGCTCCAAATCCATCTGCCATGATGGGCAGATCAAAGGCTCATCTCCTCTGGGAGCAGCTCACACTCACAAGTTTCTGTTAAAGTAAGGGTTTCTCTAATTCCTCTCCTTCCTCTGTAAGCATCTTCCTCGCCCAGCTGGTATGTGAGTTTGAGGCTTGCTTTTTGTGGTGAGGATGCTTGCGGAGCACACTGGATGTGTGGACAGCCCTGATCATTCCCAGAGATCTTGCTTCAAGCCACATGTAGACCAGATGTGACTCTGCTGCCACCTACACCTGCTTCCCCCAGCTCTGAGGTTGAGGCTGGGATGGAGGCAATGTCAAAATAAGGAGCATGGCTGGTGGTGATATGAGGGACAAGAGCTGTGGAGGGGCAGAGAGAGGCTGTGCAGCACAGGGAGGAGAGGCAGGGAACACTGCGACAGTAGGGCTGCTTGCTCCAAGAGCTCATCCCACAGCTTGAGGTATCACCATCACATGGGTGTGTGTAAAGACTATCCTCTCCTATTGTCTTTGCCACGCTGGTGGGGATGGTGGCCAGCTTCTTCCACACAAGGAGCAATGGAGGCTCCTTGTGGAATAGGATAGAGGTGTTAAACCCTCTATCCCACACGAATTGAGTGCTCAGCAGGTGCTCAGTCACTAACTGCACCAAATGGGGCACCAGCCTCTAGCTAATGCAGACTTTTTGGGTACAGGATGATCATCAGCATTCCATGACAGGGCTTTCTCCGTTCCTGCCTGGCAACAGGCTATAAGGCAGTTTGCAGGAGCTGACAGGTTGGGAAGGCTTGCTGGAGTGGCAAATATGTGCAGTAAGGAAATAGCAAGAGCTTTCTGCTGTGCCCTTGGATGTCACTCTGTGACTGAAGAGAGGTGAGCAGCACTGGGTTTGCTCTCTGGTTCTGGAGCTGTCTCCTCACCCAGCAGTGGTGGCACCCACAATTTCAGGCAGCAATGGGAACTCTGCCAAGCACTGCCCAAAATAGTTGGACCCTACCAAAATTACAATCTTCTCTGCTTGAATCTGTGGCTACCTGTGCCTTGTGTCTTCATCCATAACATGCAAGATGTTGTGTGGGAAGGGAAAGCTGTCTCCTGGTCTTGACACAATTGCTGAGCACTACAGCAGCCACAGAAACCCTTAGACTGAAAGATGCTCTTGATAATGAGCTGGAGACTCCTAATGGGTTTGGTGGAGAGAAGATAACCAGCCATAAATCACTGCCGAAAGTCTGAGAGATTTTGCTGTAGCTGGCTGGTGCAAGCAGGTGTGGGAGAGCACCAACTGAGCACTGCAGACATAGGATGGTGTATGCAGGCTGACAAGCCAATTGGTGTCACAGATAAGGACCTCAGCCTCAGGAGCCCTTCTTAAGTGGTCTCTGGGCCTTACCAAGGCTAAGTCTTCTCCCTGTCTGCAGTGTCATCATGAAGGTGGGGGGCAAAGGGAGATGGAGGCAGAGAGGATGATGTGGGATAATGGACATGAGGAAAGGGAGAGGAGAAATGCACTCCTGGAGGAGCCACAGCCTGGATGCACTCCATCTTAAAGGCAAATGGCAGGATCTATCCCCGGTGCCTAAGCAGGCATGACGCATGGCTCAGTCAGCTGCTCTGACACCTAACAAATTGGTAGCATCCTTGGCCTGCTCCCAGCTCTGGACGGATCTGCCTGCCCTGTTCAGGAAGGCAAAGGTGGTGCTGAGCTTTCCCAGTGAGTTCAGAGAGGATGTCAGGAACAAAAGAGTGAGATAGTGGGATGAAGAGAGCAGAAAATGGGGAAAGAAAGGATGCCCAGCGGGTTGGGGAATGACAGAAAATAGCCAGGGTGTCTGAGGCAAGGGTGAGTGGTGTACACATCTTCCAGCTTGTAAGTGTAGCTGTATGTCTGTGTTGTATGTATCTTCACACCTTTAAGCATTTTCACTCCTCCTCCGTTCCTCACATTGGGGATTGCTTTATTTTTGCTGCTCGGTGAAGGTTCATTTTTAAAATGCCGGTTTAAGCCCTCCACCCTGAGACTGCGGTTGCCTCTGCCTCATGACACCATTTTGCAGCATGACCTCTGGGTGGCATCCAAATGCACGCGTGTGGGTCTGCATCAGCCTTTCCTCGTTGTCTTGTGACCTGTACAGTTTTGTGGGGTGGGTTGAGATGGACTTTTCTTACTTTGGGTGACTAAGAACACAAGCCCTGTCAAGCCTGATAATTAATTAGATGCACTTAGAAGATCATGCCGGTTCACGAACAAAAGTGAGAAAAATGAAACCCTCATTTTAGCAGAGACGATGGAAAGGTTTCTTTTCAAGATTTTCAGATTCTTCTTGGAAGAGCTGGGATAGATGTCTGCGTGATTGCTAGCTTGTTTGATCGGTTTGAGTAGCTGTTACAAGAATGACAGTTAAATCTCCCCATCTCACCAAAGTGAAGAAATTAAAACTCATTTCAATTGTACTGAAACCAACCCCCAAACTGCCATGATTATATATTTCTAAGCCATTTTATACACTTATCACCTCTTCTGACATCCCTGGCTGGGTGCCCAGGAAGGATGGCAGCAGAAACCTCTTTCCCTCTCCCTTGATGCCTCCCTTGCACTTGGAGCTGGGTGCAAAGCTGGGCAGTGCCACCAGGCTTCCTTGCCCTGTTGGTATCTAGAATTTATCATCTACCAAAGGGTACTGCTTCCTTTTCAAAGCATTTTGTCTTCATGGACTATGGCTCAGAAGATAATGGTAGAGTGGTTTTTCTTTCTCCTTCACCCACTTCTTTCCCTTGCACCTGTGAGAAAAGTTCTACTTCTGTTGCAGCTGAAGCCTTGCTAATGCAGAAGCTGCCTAATGACTACATTGGTCCCAGTTTTAGCATCTCAGCAGCCGTGTTTTGATTTAATAACACCTGCATCTCTTTAGAAAGTGGTTATATTAAAACCACTTTGCTATTTGCTGATGACAGAAATCTCCTACCCTCACCACAAACAAAAGACAAGGGCATTTCTTTTAAATAATTAAAACAGATAAACTGATCCCAAAGCCTTCCAGACACTCTTTGGAAGGGGCATGTGTTAATGGCATGTTTATACACTTAACAAAATCAGCTTCAGGAGTCCTGAAGCTGGGCCAGCACCCAAGCCAGCTGACATGTTGTGCCAAGGGCTCCCACTGTGTGAATACCTGCTCACTCGCTGGCTTCCACCGGGTTCCTGGCAGCAGCACCCATGGGGCTGGATGGGCTGCCTGGCAGGACCCCTGCCCCAGGTGCCAGGCAGAGCTGCTGGAAAGGCTGCCCTTACTGAGCTGATAGGGTCAGGATGCCCCCAGCACCCAGGGTCAAGCTGGTGAAGGCCTGGAATATCTTGGGGGCCTGGGTGATGCAGGAGAGGCAGGTCCAACGGGAAGCTCTTCTGTCCAGCCAATTTCCCTCTTCACCTTTGCTTTTCTTTCACCTTCCAGGAAATCCTCTTTCATCCCAACACAGCAATTTTGGTCTGTTGATTTTTTTAAGGTTCACTCTACTTTTACCTTGGGGAGTTAACCACAGGCATCTTGGTTTGTATGAAGGCAGTCTTTCTGTCCATAATTCTCATCACCTTTCATAAATAAGTCCATGTATCATGCTGAGGTGTCTGACTTCACCCTGTACATCTCCATGGGTGGGGTGGCTGCAGCTGCAGTGTGATGTGGGACTGGGATAAGGGGCCATTACTTTGCAGCATCACTGACTAATGGTACTCATGCAGTCCCCTCCCACTCCAGCACCTGCTGGGGCTGTGATGTGAACTGGGCCAAGACAAATTCCCCATTTTCAGCCTTGCTTGGCTTTTCAGCATCTGCATCTGAGCAGAGTCACACCTTTGTCAGGGCCACCTCTGTTGGACAGGTTGGTGCCCCTGGTAAGATGTGAGACTCACACAAACTCGAGTCTGAAGCTGTAGTGTAACTTGTTGTTTTCCTTGTCTCAGATTTCATTTTCCAGGAGGAGCTGTTTGCAGCCAGAAACACAGGTGAGCCGATCAGACCATGGTACGGGCTTTATGGGTTAACTCCCTCTTGGAGAGTGCTCTGGGGAGGTCAGCAGGTATGGGACATGCCTGGGACATACTGTAAAGCTGCTCTCATCCCTGGGGCAGGGTACTGGCTCCATGCCGTGCTGTTCTAGCAGCAAGTGCTATATGTGCATCACCACTGGGCCTTGCAGCCCGCTTCCCCCTGCAGCTCTTTGGCATCTCTCTCTGTGTGCCTCTCCAGGGCACACAAGGTCTGTGTTCCTACTGGGATGTGGTTCTTGGCCCTGCAAAAAGGGACCACAACACCCTGGCCAAAGGGCTGTCCCTAGCCCTGTCTCTGCTTCTCTCCCTGCAGCCTGTGTGCCTCCTCTACTGCTAAATAGGGACAAAAAATGTACCTCCAAAGAACTCCTGAGCGAAGGCTGTGGTGGTAGAGAGAAGAATGAGGAATGCCGGGAGATTTTTGAGCACTAACCTAAAGCAGGGATGGTCTGGGAAACTGAGGAGGGAGTAAATGCTGCCAGCCCAGGCTGGCAGATCTGATATTCTCCCTTTCTGTTTCCACTCCCTTTGTAGACCCCATGCACAACCTCTCTGCTCAGCCCTGGCAGGCAAAGATGGCCAATCTGACCTATGACAACCTCACCCTGGGCAACCACTCTGAGGTGGCCATCCAGCCTCCTACCAACTACAAGACAGTGGAGCTGGTTTTCATCGCCACTGTCACCGGCTCACTCAGCCTTGTCACTGTGGTGGGGAACATCCTGGTGATGCTCTCCATCAAGGTGAACCGCCAGCTTCAGACTGTCAACAACTACTTCCTCTTCAGTCTGGCTTGTGCAGACCTTATCATTGGGGTCTTCTCCATGAACCTCTACACGGTCTACATCATCAAAGGCTACTGGCCACTAGGGGCTGTGGTGTGTGACCTGTGGCTGGCTCTGGACTATGTGGTGAGCAATGCCTCTGTCATGAACCTGCTCATCATCAGCTTTGACCGCTACTTCTGTGTCACCAAGCCCCTGACATACCCAGCCAGGAGGACCACCAAGATGGCAGGGCTGATGATCGCAGCTGCATGGATATTGTCCTTCATTCTCTGGGCCCCTGCCATCTTGTTCTGGCAGTTCATTGTGGGCAAGAGGACGGTCCCCGAAAGGGAATGCTACATCCAGTTCCTCTCCAACCCAGCAGTGACCTTTGGTACGGCCATTGCTGCTTTCTACCTGCCTGTGGTCATCATGACAGTGTTGTACATCCACATCTCCCTGGCCAGCAGAAGCAGGGTGAGGAGACACAAGCCTGAAAGCAGGAAAGAGAGGAAAGGCAAGTCTCTCAGGTTCCTCAAGGGTCCCCTGATCAAACAGAACAACAATAACTCTCCTAAGAGGACCATGGAGGTGAAGGAGGAGGTGAGGAATGGCAAAGTGGATGACCAGCCATCAGCACAGACAGAGGCCACTGGCCATCAGGAGGAAAAGGAGACATCCAATGAGTCCAGCACTGTCAGCATGACCCAGACCACAAAAGACAAGCCCACAGCAGAAATCTTGCCAGCAGGGCAAGGACAGAGCCCATCCCACCCACGGGTTAACCCAACTTCCAAGTGGTCCAAGATTAAGATTGTCACCAAGCAGACTGGGACTGAATGTGTCACTGCCATTGAGATCGTCCCAGCTAAAGCAGGAGCCTCTAACCACAACTCTCTGGCCAACAGCCGCCCAGCCAATGTTGCCAGGAAGTTTGCTAGCATTGCCAGAAGCCAAGTACGGAAGAAGCGGCAGATGGCAGCCCGAGAGAAGAAAGTCACCCGCACTATATTTGCTATCCTGCTAGCCTTCATACTCACATGGACTCCATACAACGTGATGGTCCTCATTAACACTTTCTGTGAGACTTGTGTACCCGAAACAGTGTGGTCCATTGGCTACTGGCTCTGCTATGTCAACAGCACCATCAACCCAGCCTGCTATGCCCTCTGCAATGCCACTTTCAAGAAAACCTTCAAGCACCTTCTCATGTGCCAGTACAGGAATATTGGCACAGCCAGATAAACTGGCATTCAGGGACCACTTCAGTAACACTATGGAAGCCCTTCCCTTTGCCTCCTTTGCCAGCGAGGGTTCCTCTGCTTCCTATTCACAACTGTGCAGACTGTGCAGTGTTTGCAGATGATGCCCTTCATCCAATGCTGACAAAGATCCAAGGCACCTCTGAGCTGCAGGTCCTTTCAGTCCTCCTGGGCCTGGTGACTAGCTTGGGGAGCCAGCAGGAAAGCCAGAGACAAGAGGAGGAGATGTGGTCACCAGGAGCCCTCCTGAACTCCTTGCTCTTGAGATTGGCCAAATGGCATCAGTGTTTCTCCTAAGACTGGATGCACCTTCTCCTCTGGCAGACTGTCAGAGCTTGTCTGCATGCAGATGGGCTAATGCTGGATGCTTTCAATGGGCTTTTAAAGCATTTATTACCCCCAAAATGAAAAGAAACCAAGGCCAAATGTTTGCTAGATATCTTGGACCAGGCTGACTCAGGCATGCTAAGGGGGAGTCCTTCTGGCCCAGCCAGGCCCCCTCCCAAGGCAGGCAAGATTGCACCCTAACATGTGGCAAGCTTCTTCCTATCCCTTGAGAATGCCACTGGACATCCTCACACAGGAATCCAGGGCAGAATTTTTTTCTGGGCTTTGGCTCCACTCTCCTCTTCATACCCTTTCTGCCCTCAGCCAGCAATTGGCTGGACAGACAAACCAAGCATCTCACTCCTGGATGAGTGTGAAGCCCAGTCTACAATGATGGAAAATAAAACTGCAAAGAAAAACTGTGGCGTGGTGCAGGAATTAGCTCCACAGTTCCAGGAGAACACAGTCCCTGAGAAGTGAGCAGCAGTGACTGTGGAAAAAACTGTCCTTGGGCAGGATGGGAGGGCCCTGCGGGGTCTCAGGGCGGGTGGGAAGAGTGTCTACAATGTGGCCAAGGTACCCTGCGTAATCTGGGCCATAAGCAGGTCCCTGCTCTCCCCATGGTGGGTGTGGGAGGCCTGGTGTATGGCTCTGGAGGCGGGAGAGGATGGCAGTGGTCCCCAGCCCACCTCTGCCCTGGGTGCAGGAGGATGCTCCAGAGAGGCTGAAGGAGTCGGTTGCTGAGCTTTGTCAATGGATGTAACACTGCCGTGGGTGTTGTGGTGGAGCCCTCAGCATGCAGGCTTCAGCCAGCATCTCCAGCCTCTTCCCAGCCCACCTGTGCATGCAACTCAGACCATCCCAGGGCTGCTCCTCAGCTTCTCCCAAAGCTGAGTTCCTGCAAGCCTTGGTGGACATAGCCAGGTGCAGGCAAGGAATGGGACAGGGCCACTCTAGCATTGGCAAACGCCTTGTCCATGTCTTTCCTGCCCTGACACCAGGATGATGCTGTGCAACTGAGATAAAGGCTGTCCCAACCCTCTCCACCACTGCCTTTAGGATAATTCACAATGGGGTGCCCAAAATGCCTGGTGGGGTTTTGGGTGTATTCAAATGGTTACAACTGCATCCTGACCCATCCCATCCCAAGACAAATAAAGACCTTGGATCAGAAAACAACAGCCATGGAGTAAGGAGTAAATGAGTCATCACCTGGGTGCTCCTTCCTAGTGTCACCTACCAGTGACATTTCCTGCAGCATGGGTGGCAGCTCCATCCCTTCTGCTGAGATTAAAGGGGAGCAGCCTGAAGTGCTGCTGAGAAGAGGCTGTGAGTTCTGACCCATGTGCTTTCTCTGGGACCATGTTTGCGTGGCACCCAGGCAACCACTGCCACCTTGCCCTGGTGGGGCCGGCAAAGATGAGGTTTGCTGGGGTTTCCAGCACAGCAGAAGCCCCTGGGGACAATGAGTTGGTTCTGATACCTTTTAAAAAAGATTTTTATTGGAAAAGAAAACAAATCCCATTTTCCAGAAGGATTGAGAGCTCCCACCCAGCACCAGCATTGGTGTGGTGAAGGCAGGGGGGCTGCAGCTCCAACATGGACACACATGGTTACAAGTGATAGAGAGGAGACACAGTGGTTCCTGTGGGTGATAGTTATGTTTACCTCAGCTGCTGCAGGTAATTTGTGCCCTAGCCAAAGAGATGCTGGAATACACCCCCCTTACCTGAGAGCAAACCTCAAGTGAGTAAGGGACATGAGTAATGGGGTTACTCTGGCATACAGCACCAAACAATTCCCTCTGGCACCAGTAGCTGATGGAGGAATGAGGAGGCTCCTGGACTTGCCAAAGGATGCACTAAAGGCAACTCATTTGTACTGGAGTGTGCAAAAAATGTTACGTTCCCATCCCAGCTCTCTGGGCACATCCCAGCAAAACCCAACACTAGTCTAGGGGAAGTAAGTGGGATGCACTGGAAGTGGCAGTGGGGCAGCAAGGATGGGGGCAGCCCCTCCTGCTGAGTGGATGGGTTTGCTCTCTAAAACACTAAGGATTAAAACAAGGCATCTCAGTGAAAAAGGAGGTCATGGAAAGGAGAAAGGAGAGGAGGAGGAAGACTGTAGCGTGGGCCAGCTGCAGCTGGGCATCCAGTCCTGTAGGCATCATGCTGAGGAGGCATCATGCTGAGGGGCCAGTGAGGATGTTCTCCCTGTTCTAGTCCTTCCCCTTGCCCTTCTTTGCTGCATTTGAGAAGCACAAGAGACAAGAGTTAGTGTATTTGAGGCAAGAGTTAGTGTATCTGCTGGAAGCTCACTGGTCCCCCAGACAGAGCTATGGTAGAAATGTAGCCAGCACAGCTGGCGTGGCAAGGTGCAGTGGCTGCATCCCTGCAGGCAGCCTCCCACCACATAAAACCATGTTTTTCACCAGTCCCAGTGAGGAGAGCAGGGAATCCCCAGCCCACCAAAACTATTAGAGGCTTGTGGGGGGATCAGGATTTTTCCTAGCAGCACTTCCATCCCACCCAGCCAGCAGATGGACTTTGGGGTTGTCACATGTGCAGCTGCAAAGGAAAGAGGAACCTACATAATCTCCCACACCACCAGCAAAGCCCAACCCAAACAGGCTGAAAAACCCCTGCCTAGGGGACATCTGGGGACAGGAGTAGTGAGAACTGACCTTTGGACTTTGACTTAATCTTGGAAGAGCAGGGCTTGGTCACATAGACGATCTCCTCACATTGGGCATTGTACAGAGCTTTCTTCAGGATGCCTGAGCGAGTCTTCATGCCTGTCTGAGCACTACACCCTCCCCAGCTCTCAAATTTGTACTTGCAGTCGGCTGGAGAGAGGGGAGAGGCATCAGAGCTGGTCAGGACCTGGTATGGGCACCTATCCCAGGATGATCCCCAGCCACACCACCTCCATTTTACCCACCTCCAAATTTCTTCTTCCAGTTGCAGGGGATCTTGCACTTGAGCTTCTTGCTCTCATCTTTGCAAGTTCCTTCACGGTAGCCCAGGCCACAGTCCTTACTGTTGGGAACGCAGGGTCCCCAGAGCCAGTCTTCGCACTTGGAGCCATCCTTCTTAGCCTTTTCTGCAAGGAAAAGAGGAATGGGTGCTCTCTGCAGGACAGAAGAGCATAGCCCAGACTGCTCCCTACCCCACTGGCCCCCTGCCCTGGGCTACCCCCTCACCTTTCTTGTTCTTGCCAGCCTCGGTGGTGGCAGCCAGCAGGATCAAAGCCAGGAGGAGGAGGAAGAGGCCCCGGACTTGCATCCTGCCTGGGGAGGAGGGAGAGGTGGGTGGGATGTGGTGTTGAGGAGGGGTATTGGCAGACTGTGGGCAGCCTGTATGGGCATAAGACAGCAGCTGTCTCCATGGCACACACACACGTACCTACCTACATGTTTGTGTACACCCCTGTTACTTGCTTGTTGCCAACCATTAGAATATGTGCATTAATTGCTGCAGGAAGGTTAATTGTGCACCTCTGCAGCTGCTTCCTGCCAGAGAGCTGTAGGGCTGAGAGATTGCTCCCACCCCTGCAGCCCCATTGCCCTGCTCTCCATTGAAATGCTCTCCGTGAGGACCCCCACACCCCACACGGCAGCTGGGGAAGGCCCCAAAGTTGGGTGCCTGTGGATCCCTTATCCAGCATCCAGCAGGCTGTTGCGCCGTACCAAAGAGCCCCAGGGATGAAGGGGCACAGCTCTGATAGTACCTTTCTCCAGTTTCAGAGCATTCCAGGAGGGAAAGAAAAAAGCCCAGGAAAAGCAAACCTGCTGCCACGAGGGGTCTGAGAGTTAAACCAGTGAATTAAATACAAAAAAAGGATGCATGGTGTGGGAAGTCGTTGGAGAGAGGAAGTAGGAGTGCTGAGCCCACTGTCTGTGCCACCTATGCACTCAGGGGCGAACAGGTTGGGGACATAAGGGTTTTGGATCCTGGGATCTTGCCCTCTCCCCCTGCCCTGGTGGACTTGGAGCAGGTGATGGCTCCCTTCCTGCTGCCACCATGAGACTCTGTGGGGCGCTGCTGCCCACACTGGTGTTCAGCTCCTGCACAGGTGCAGAGCTAGCGTCTCAAATCTGTTGACCCCTTCCCTGCTCCCCCAAAGCCCTTTAGGATGCCAGCCATATCTGTGTGGCAGCAGCCAGCCAGAAGATACATCCCACCTGTCCTGGATCTACGATGGGCTGGATGGGCTCGGCAGGACCAGCCTGTAGAGGACAGGATGTACTGCAGGCCCCAGGGGACATCAATGCAGGGAAGAGCCCAGGGTCAGTGTTTGCTCCCTGCCCCCAGGCTCCCCGGGCAGTGTGCCAGAGAGAGCAGCATCCCACATTATTCAGGCTCCAGTGCACTCACCTTTCATGTGTCTGCCCCCAAGCTGCCGGCTTCGTTCTGCATTGAACTGTCACAGGGAATTACACAGACTGGCTTGCTGAGGGCAGAGGCAGTGGGGTGAGATCTGCCTTCCCCTCACCCAACCCGGCTGGGAGCCATCCTGCTGAGCACAGCACAGCTCAACTCTGTTCCCACCCATCTACCTTCAAAGGGGACAAGAGCTCAGCGTAGAGGGGCTGGTTACAGGTGACAAGGCTGGAGCTGAGCTGAGTCACAGACACAGCTGTCCCACTTTCTGCAGCAGCTCTTATAGGGCAGCACCTGTGACATCTGTGCTATTCACAGCATCCCCCTGGTTTCAGGTGCTCTGTAAACTTCTTCCATATTTGGCTGCAAAGGGTTTCCTTATGCTCCTTGCACCTACCTCCCAGTCAAGTGCCTTCTATTGCTGCTCTTCAGATGAGGCCTTCAAGCTCCCAGGGCAGACAGCCCTAGCTGCCATGCTCACCCCTGTGTCACCTCTAGGCGCGGACACCCTCTGCTCCCAGTGGGTGCTGTAGGGCCTGCCCATGTGTATACAGGGATGTGAGAAGGGAGGCTCTGAGGGGCAGACCAGCTACAGGCAAACAAGAACTGTTCCTGGTAGGGCTGACAGCATTTTCAGGCATGTTCACACAGCCCTGCTCCTCCTGCATCCCTGCCGGGGCCTGTCTTTTATCCTCCTCAGGTGTTGGCTGGTTCTCACAATGCAATTATCTCTCCCAGGAATGGCATAGCAGCCTGGAGCCTGACCACATTATGGCAGTCCCTGTTTCCCCTTCTCCCCCTCCTCTAGCTGCCCTGGGTTAAAATTATCTAGGATCACCCTAAAAGGAAAAAATCACCTACTGAAACTGAAGAAGAGCTCAAATACCCACCATTGCGATGGGAGGGCTTGGACTCCTCTCTGGACACCACTCAGGGCCAGCTTCCCCTAATCCAGGCCACACATCTTCCCGAGCTCTTGTCCCCTTGCTGCCGCCCCAGTGCACTCCAGGGAGCGGGGCAGCTGCTGGGCTCACACTCCCCTCACAGCCCCTCTTCCAGCAGCGGGACCTCTCAGCTCGGCTCAAATTGCAGCTGGCTCTGGCAGAGGTGGGCACAGGACTGCAGTTCTGGCTCCCCAGTCTTCGGGCAGGGAGCCCTGGACTCAGGAAGCCCGTGGCTTGGAGTGCCAAGCACCTCGACAGCAGGAAGTTCCCTGATGCCAGGAAAGGGGAGACTGAGCTTCTCCCCGTGAGCCACGGCCTTAGCACGACCACGAGGTTCTGCTGGAGGTGCTGAGGGGAGCAGAGCGGGGGGGTTTGGGGCTTCCTGCTCAGGCGGCCTTACCTTTTGCTCGCAAGGGAGGAGAAAGTGCTCCAGGAGGAAAGGGTTGTGCGCGGGCACTGGGGGCAGAGAGGGAAGCAAGAAGGCAGCGCTCTTCCACACCTCTGCCCTCTACTCCTTCTCCAGAGTAGATGCTTTGCCATAACCCAGCACAACCCCTCTCCCTCGCCTCCCGGAGAGGCTGGCGGGGGCCGAGCCCCGCTCCGGGGCAGCTCCCCAGGCTCCGATCGGAGCATCTCCCACTACCTGGGCTCTCCCTGAATCGGTGTGGGGTGCTTCCCAAGGCGAGTGGGGGGTAAGACAGCAAGTCACTGCTTCAGCCTCTCTGCTCTCCAGTAGCCCTGAGTCCCTCCTAAACTCCATCCTCCTGCATCTGCGCGTTCTTTTCTGGCTCCTCGCAGGCTAGCCCGCACTCTGGGGTCCATCGCCCCCGGCACCCTTGCCCCAATTGCCCTTTCTTCCAGCTCCTCTCCAGCCAGGGTCACGTCCCCCACCCCGGCAAAGCCTCTTCGCCCTGCGGGAAACCCTCAGCCTGGATTACTGCCGCCTCGTTGGGGTGCTGAGGAGGTGGTCGCCGCTCGCCTCGCCGGAGCCGCGCATCTCCGTGGCGTCTGCCGGGCAGTGCCACCGTCCACGGGGGCATGGGGTGGGGGCCCGACCCCGAGTACCAGGGGTGTGGGGGCCACACTCACCTGCGGTGCGGAGCGGAGAAGTGCGGTGCGGAGCTGCTGCCTTTGTGTGGCGGCCGCGTGCGGAGCCCCGCGCAGCGCACAGCGGCCCCTGACGTCGGGCTCGGCTGGCAGCAAAAAGGTGGGTTTTTAGCCCAAAACTTTTCGTAAGCTCCTCCTCTGCCCCCCCGGCAGGCACAATGGCAGGGCGGCGGAGGGGGCAGGCTGGCCCCTCGCCCGGAGGGGAGGGGGGAGGGCGGGCCGGCGGCAGCTCTCTCGGCTGAGGGGGTGTGCTGGGCCGAGGGGGAGTCAGGTCCTGCGGGGCACAGCCCCTGTCCCCGGGCTGGTCTCACCTTCTGTGCAGTGCTCTGCAACTCGCAGCCGCGGCGCGGTACCAGGGAAGCTGTGGGGGTTCAGCTGATCACGCACCCCAACATCACGAGTGACCGAAGTGGGGTGCACAGCTGAACGAGCGGTCAAGGTCTCTCCTGGGGGCTGACGGTCTGATACCCGCTGGAAGCTGTCCCTTGGGGTACCCCTGGGGCTCGATGGAGTGATGGGAACTACCCCATATCTCTGCCCCGTATCCCTGGATGCCTCCTTCCCCAAGGCCACTGGCATCCATGGACCGACCTTTCATGGTCTCTGCCTGCTTGCTCTGCCCCTCGTGGGAGGGCCCCAGGGAGGGAATACTTGCTCAGCACCCAAAGCATAGCATCACTTACATGCTGGCCCAAGCATCTCTCCAGCCCCATCCCTTGTGACCTGCCTGCCGGTCCAAAGCTCAGCCACGCTGCAGCCCTTTTCACTGGACCAAGCAGCGACATCAGACTGCTAGTGGGGGATGAAAAGGACCTTGCAGATATGACTGCTCTCCTCCCCCATCCACCCCCTTTACTTAGGAGGTGAGCTGAGGCACAGGCCAAGCCAGTTCCCTTTGGAGTTAGCAGCCAGAAAGGTGAGTGTCATGCCGGAAGAATGGGGCCGTTTTTCCACCCCTTATCCTGGAAGAAGGTTGCCGAGAGCCACAGGTTGGGTTGCAGGGCAGGGGGGGTCTGGTTTTTATGAGCTGCTTTAAAACCAGCTCTCTTCCCGAGAGATCGATACATTTAACTCACACCCTGCCAGCAGTTTCCTGAACATTTGCAGAGGTTTTGAGGAGGGCTGGCAAATGTGGGATCAAGGGATCTCCCCTGCCTGCTGCACACCCAGCAACAGGTACTGCTCTGGGTGGTGAGAGTCTGGACATTTGAGCCCAGGATGCAGAAATGACGAGCAGGCCCTCTCCTCGTAGCAAAGCCAATAGCCTATCGCCGCATTGCTGGGCCTCTAAACTAAAGGTGAAGAAAGCTGCCGAGACAGATTTCACTCTAAAAAAAACAGGGGAGGACAAATTTCACTGTAAAAAAAAATGGGGAAGGACCTAGGTGTGCATCAGGTTTGCAAGTCCGAGTTATGGGACTGTGATGAGCAAACCAGGGCCTGGTAGAACTGTTAAAGAACTAGGTGTGGAGTGAGCAACGCTGCTTTTCTTCATCTGTCTCTGGCTCAAGATCTTGCTGGGATCCCCAGGGTAGAGCCGCATAAGGTATGGTGAAGTCTTACGCAAACTTTCAATCCTTCTTCAGTTTCCAGCCATTCCAAATCCCCTCCTGTTTCCTTCTTGGGCTTGGGACCAAGAGACATGCAGGAGAGCAGAGACATATTGCTGCACGTCACTCTCAGCAGTGGTTGTGCTTGGGCCCTTTCTGAGGGAGGTAGGGGAAATGGTTCCTACGCCTGCTCAAACAAGCAGCAGAAGGCTGTGTTTGCAGAAAGGGGCCTCATTCCAAGGGAAGGAAAAAGAGGGAGTGTGACCAAACCAGGTGCTTTTTCCTGCAATTGGTTAACTTTAGCTTTTTACCTCTAAAAATGTCACAAGCTAATTCATGGCATTGTCATCTCTGTGTTTTCCATCTTTGGTCAAAGCCTGGTCCTTGGGAAAATGGTAGTGCACATTGTGGCAGTGCCAGTGCAAGGATACAGCTGCACACAAGAGAGGGATGATGTTTTCCTTGTTGAGGTGTGTGGCAGGTAATCATTAACAGGGACAACTGCTGTCACCCCAGCTCTGCTTAGCTGGGGCTGGGCTTGCATGGCCTTCTCCAGCCTGCACACATGCACCCTGTGCATACATTCCCAGGTGTGTTTCCATGCCACAGGAGGGGAGACAGACAGACCTCTGAACCTCCAACACCTGACTGAAAGAGAGAAAAGGGGGATGCCAAGGCCCTTTGGAGAAAAGGGAAGGACTCTGCCCCAAAGGTACACTGTCCCTTTCCTAACACTCCTCATCACAGCAATTACATTACTGCTTCTCTTCCCCACCATATACCTGACACTGGTTCAGCTGGAAAACTAATTGCCACGGTTACTGACAGTCCTCACTGCTAAGACACGGGCCAAGTGCCAACATGCTGCGGTTTGGGCAGTGAAGCAGAGCAGGCCCTCTCCTCCCAGTTGCACATATACCTGGTCCCTGGGAAGGCTGGGACAATTTGGTGTGCCTTACACCTGCTACAGATCCCCACCATTAGATCTGAGTAAGAGCTGAAAGGTTGAAGACCATGAAAGAGAGGCACAGGGGGTATAAGGGACAATGCAGCTGGGGAAGAAGGCTGCTTCTGCAAGTAGAGAAGGGAAAGCAGGAGCTCCAGGCAGGCTGCCAAACTGTCCTTGAGAATCCGAGTTCAAAGTATGAGTACAGCTCATCACCCACCATGTCCAGCTCCGGCTCCATCACCAGTACACCATCAGCCAAATTGATTACCTCCCTTTTTCAAAGGAAACTCTGCAGGAGAGGTGCCATTGGCCACAGTCATCCTTCATCCTTATGAGTCTGGGGCTGGAAGCAGAAGTGTCCCTAATCTGCTGCTTTTGTAATTGGAGAGCAGTCCTTCCACCAGATCAGCAGAGATAATCCCTGCTCTCAGTGCTCAGCACCGAAGGCAGGACCCCAAGGCTCCCTGCTGGAGCTGGGAATGAATAGGAAGAGCACTGGGCAGGCTCATGTCCTGCAGAGCAGCAGCTAGGAACAGCTCACCACAAAAAAAGATCAACAAATATTTTGAAATTGGAGGCTGGATGCCGCTGTAGTACCCACCACCCACTGATAGCTGTGGGCTGCACAGGACAGCTGCTGGGGCTGCTGCCTTCACCTCAGGGAGGAATAACAAGCTGCCAGCTCCAGACTCACACTTCCAAGCACTTGGGATGGCAGTGCACTTTCTCCCTGTTCCATGTTACACTGAGTATTGATGTATGAAATAGAATGGGAGAGAAGGTCTCTAAGGACAAAGACCCTGTATCCAGAAACAGTCTCAGAAGGATGCTGTACAGGGGACAAGGGGACAAGGACCTGGGCCAGCACGGAACTCCCAAAAGTACCCCCAAGTTAGGATGGGGGCACAGGCTTTGGGATACAACCTTGTTTGCACTGTGCAAGGCATCACTGGTGCCGTGTCCACTGCATTCTTGCGGGTGCAGCAGGAGATGGAAACTAAAACATCAATCTCTTTATTTCAACGGCAAGAAACAACAACATCCAAACAGTCAAAGTTGAAAAGCGATGGGAACACAGGCTCGTGCCAGGCCCTGGGCCTGCTGGAGCCAGCACCCTCACAGAGTTACAAAAATACAATCCTACAACAGCATCTAGGAAACACAGACCCAGGTATTGCACAGAACCCCTGACCCCAGTGGGCAGGGTGACCGACACCCCCTCCATCTTTGCCAAAATACAAGCAGGCTTGGAATTGCACAGCAACTCAGCTCACACGTGCACAGAGAGGCCAGGCAGGGAGGGGGACAGTGTCTCTCAACTACCTGTACAAAAACTATAAGGGAGAAAGGGAGAAGCTGGGGCTGTAAATGTCTCTGGGCCAAGTTGGGTGAGTCTGGGGGAGCAGTGATGTAGACCTCTGAGAAGATGACAGTGCCTTGTTTGTCAGTGGCCTGCCAGCAGTGCTGATGGGAACTCCAGGCACTGCTGGAGCATCCTAGCTCTGAACACATCAAGATGCTAACATTATTAACTGTCAGTACTGCCACTGGCCCCGGCACTCTGCATTGCCCTCCACCTCTGTTCCCCACTACGGCATCCCCTGTCGTCCAAGGGATCTCTGCCCCTGGTCAAAAAGCCTGAAGAGTATTCTGGTTCTCTGTGGTATCCTTATCACCTTTTTTTGGTATTGGTATTAGGAGGGATTCGAATGGTGCCATCCAGCACTCCCCTGTGGGTGCAGCTGGGTGTGAGTGCAGAGGGACTGTACAGACTGCATGTGGCAGCAGCAGTATCGTCTCCTGGGCCCCAAGCTGTGAACAGCAACCTGCTTCACAACTGCTGCCCACCTGAAAGTGCCAAGCAGGTCTGCCAGGCCCAGAGCTATCAGCACTCCTTCTCTGCTGGCACCTTCTGGTCTCAGAGAATGTCAGTTCTGCAATAGCCTAGCTGAAGGGCTGGCTTGATGCCTCTGTATCGTGTCCACAGCACCCGCACAGGAGATGGGTTGTGGTGCCCCATGCTCCATGGCAGGCTCCCCTGCAGGCGTGACTTGGGGCTGGGAGCCCTGATGCTTCCTGTGCATCCAAATCCCTCTTTCTGGTAAAACTGGACAGGGTGAGCTGGTGGCCTGCTCAGCAACTTTGTGCCTTGGCTGGGTGAGGTTCCAGGTTTTTCCTGTGAAGTCCTGTGCCCAGTTTAGGCAATGGCAGGACTTGGACTCAGAGGATGCATGTTGCCAGGTTGAGGAGCATGGAGAGGATCCCTGAGAGCAACACTGACCCCACCACTGCCCCTCCAGCCCCATGCAAAGTCTAGCATTGAGGGGGAAACTGAACCAGGGAGGGCAGGGAAATCCCAGTCAGCTCTCCACCACAGCTATGTGTTGCAGTAGGCTCGCAAAGAGATGCCCAGCAGACAATGGGTGTGCAAGCTGTCCCACCCAGCCCTGTGGGGAGGATGGCAGGAAGGCTTTGTAGCCTTCCTCCATGCCATCCATACTCTTGAGCCAGACTGCTGACTGACTGGGCACTAAAGGCAATCAGGAGGGCACCTGCTTCCAGCTGTGCCAGTCTCAGCTTCTCTGAGGAAAGGGTGGGTATACAAGTGACTTCCCTCCTGCTGCAGAAGGATCTGCGTAGGGCAACACAGAGACTAGGGGCAGTCCCAGGAGGGAGAAGGAGGCAGGGGCACTAAGTTGTGCTGCTTCTCTTGGGACAAAGTCTGAGGCTCATGGCCTCTGCTGTCTGCCCATAGAACCTGTGCCTCCTGCAGCTGTGCCAGACAAGAGAGGAGGAACAGGACACGAACCTAGCAAAGCATCTAAAAGAGGGGCACTGCCAGCAGACAGAGGGGCTGAGCAGTGATATCCCACAAGAATCATAGGCAGGAGCCTGCAGAGGAGGCACTGACACTACCTCTGTGCACAAGGGCCTGCCCCAACATAGCTGGAGGATAGAGCCCATCTAGGGCAGGGAATGTGGTGAATGAGAGGTGAAGGAGTGGACATAAAAGAATCAGGCTTCAAGTCCGAGATACCCACTGTCCTCATAAACAGAGTCTCAGCCCAGCCTGCGGCAGAAATCTGCTGTATCCGTCTCCAAGGACCAGGCTGACATCTAGGGATGGTTGGGTCAGACTCACAGCTCTGCCAGTTGGTATTGTCCTCTTGTCCTGCCCAAGTTGGCTTGGGTTAAGGCACACCAAGCACTACACAGCTGTCTCCTGGTCCTCCCGCTGGATCATCTGGTAGTGCTGTCGGTTCTCGAGGTAGGCAGCTAAGTCAGGGTCATTGGCTTTCTCAGCACGGTGCTTCGGGGTGTCTCCCTGCATAGGGGAGGCAAGAAGTCAGTGCTAAACACTACTCAGACACTGCCTTGGCACTCAAAGGTGCCCCCATTCCCCCATGCAGCTGGGTCCAGCAGAGCCTGCAGCCAAGCCCCAAGGCAGGCAGTAGCCAAATGCCTGTGTGCTCACCATGGGTTGAAACCATGCTCCTGAGGAGCCTGACTGTTGCAGGCCTGGAAGCTCTCCCCTGAAGGGCCATCAGCTTCAGGCATGGCTAGGACAGAGACTGACCCTGGCCATCACCAGCCACTCGAGAGGAGACAAAGGCTGGTCCCCATGACCTGCTCTTTTCCTACACTGGGGAGACAGGCGGGAAAGGGTGAGGAATGAGGAGTATGTCTGGGGAATGCCTGGGAATACCAACCCCCCTTCCCTCTCGCAGCCTGGCTAGTGCTCCTGCTCCCGTAGGAGGATCACATTTCACCAGCTTATTGCAGCCATCTGGACTGTGTCCACTAATGAACTCCTGCACTCCATAAAAAGCAAATCTGTTAACAGCTCCTAGCTTCATCCCTTCTCCCCCTTCCCTCCCCCTGCTCCTTGCTCCTCCTCACCAAGTGCCCAGGCACAGCAGTGCCACTGACAAAAGCCACAGAAACCTGGCACTCTGCCGCTGCCATTGAAAACCAGCCCTGGAAGGGATACTCAGCCTGCCTGGCTTGTCCCCTGGTGCACAGCAGGGCATGGGCAGCTGCAGCAGGGTGCCTGGTTCTCCAGAGCAGCCCACAGCCATATTTCTTCATCAGGAACAATGGTCAGACACGCAGAGCCTCTGCTGGGCATGGATGGGGCTGTCCACAAAAGACTACATGTGGCTGCAGAAAGGTGTCATGCACCAAGAAATCCCCTCTTTTGCATGTGCACTCCAAGACTGGGCATGCCACATGGTCCTGCACACATCCCCCAGCAGCCACACCATCAGGGAATGGAGACCCCGCTGTGCTTCAGTGCTGGCTCTCCTTGGGGACCTCCTCCTCACAATCCCTGAATGCAATAGCTCATTTAACAGAAGAGGAATTGAGCTTCTTTTGCATCCCCCTGTAGAAGCCCCTCTGCAACGCTGCCTGCAGCCTGAAACCGGAGCTGCCAGGGCCCCTCTGCCTGGCCAGGCTGAGGCACGCCAACTGATAAGGCTCAGTCTCCCTCACTACTGCAGGGAGTGGAATCAGCCTGCTCTGAACCCGTGCTACATGTCTAATGCTGGGGTTTCTATCGAGGGGTCCTGTCTGTGCAGGCAGACTATGACCCAGAGACCATTCAAGGTCAGTGCAGTGGCACAGAGGGGTCCCCAGACAGCTACAAACCCTGACATGCACAGGCATGTGCAAGCCCATTCCCTGGGGCAGGCAGCATGCCTGAGTGAGGCTCCCTTTTATGCTGGCAGGCTGATCCCCTCCTTCAGGCAAATGAAGGAGCTAGGGACAGAGAGGGGTCATGCCTCCAGAGCAGAGCAGACTGCTCCTGCCTCTGCCAGCCAAGTCTCCCTCCAAGCCAGTCCAACTCTGCGCACTGTGCATGGCTTAAGCCTTAGACAGGACCAAGGAAGAAAGATGGGGAGCCAGAGGTTGTCTGTACAGCATCTCCCTGGCAGCTGGCAAACAGGGATTTTCTAAATTGGCCCCCCAAGCTCCACCAGCTCCAGCAAGTTTGCACCTCTCAGCTGGGCTCCTAACCTGTGTCCCAGATCTGTCCAGATTGCAACTTCTTGGCTTGTTCTACATCTCCTTTGTTAAAACCCATCACTACAAGCCTCCACCACAAAAAATCATAGAATAACAGAATGAACTAGGTTGGAAAAGATCTCTGAGACCATTGAGTCCAACCTTTGACCTAACACCACCTTGACTACTAGACCATGGCACTAAGTGGCACATCCAGTCTCTTCTTAAATAGCTCTGGGGACGGTGACTCCACCACCTCCCTGGGCAGCCCATTCCAATGCCCAATCACTCTCTCTGTAAAGAACTTCTTCTTAATGTCTCACCTAAACCTCCCCTGGTGCAGCTTAAGACTGTGCCCTCTTGTCTACTGCTGGTTGCCTGGGAAAAGAGATCGATCCCCACCTGGCTACAACCTTCTTTCAGGCAGTTGTAGAGAGTGATAAGGTCTCCCCTGAGCTTCCTCTTCTTCAGGCTGAACAACCCCATCTCCCTCAGCTGCTCCTCACAGGACTTATGCTCCAGTCCCTTCATCATCCTCATTGCCCTTCTTTGGACACGCTTCAGTATCTCAACATCCTTCCTAAACTGAACTGGACACAGCACTTGAGGTGTGACCTAACCAGTGCTGAGTACAGGGGAAGAATCACTTCCCTGGTCCTGCTGGCCACACTATTCCTGATACAGGCCAGGATGCCATTGGCCTTCTTGGCCACCTGGGCACACTGCTGGCTCATGTTCAGTTTCCTTTCAACCAGTACCCCCAGGTCCCTTCCTGCCTGGCTGCTGTCCAGCCACTCTGTCCCCAGCCTGTAGCGCTGCAGGGGGTTGTTGTGACCAAAGGGCAGGACTTGGCACCTGGTCTTGTTGAACCTCATGCCGTTGGATTCAGCCCATCAATCCTGCCTGTCCAGGTCCCTCTGCAGAGTCCTCCTATCCTCCAGCAGATTGACACTCCCCCTCCAGCTTGGTGTCATCTGCAAAGTTGCTAATGATGGACTCGATCCCCTCATTCAAATCATCAATAAAGATATTAAACAAGATAGTGCCCAACACTGATTCCTGGGGGACACCACTAGCGACTGGCCATCAACTGGATGCAGCACCGTTCACCACCACTCTCTGGGCCCAGCCATCCAGCATGTGAGGGAGAGCGGGGAGAGTCCTGCAGCTGGGAGGGAGCTTGCAGGGAGAATGTCCTTGCTCTGACCCCGGAGGGTGGGAAGGGGGAGACAGGGATGAGACATTCCAGCCCCTCGCTTCTAATTTAATAAAACAACAGGGAGAGAAGCACAGGGAGGAGAAGATTTAACCCCTCTGCAGCTAGACTCTGCTGGGCAAGCATGGGTGCTCCACGTCAGCTCCTCTCTGGCTGGCAAACACTCCATCCAAAACACCCTTGCTTTGCTCTTCTGCTGGCCCTGCTCCTGCCAGCCCTCTTATTGCCCCAGAAAGCCCCACTGCCACCCCTCACTGTCACCTGCAGGTCTGTCTTCATGAGTGAAGCCCCGGCCTCCACGATGTAGTGGCAGATAGTGCGCTGGCGTAAGGCTGCAGCCTGGTGCAAGCTGGTTTCACCGCTGGGGAGGAGAAAGCGGGAGATGTGAGATATGTCCCCGAATGGGGACAAGCAGCACATGCAGGTGGCAGCAAGGGACAGCAATTCAGCAGCAGCAGGAGCTGATGGTGAGTTGTGTGCTTGTCCAGGCAGCCCTGGCAGAAGAGGGGATGCTACTTGAAGGCAGTCAGTCCAAAATCAACTGGGAATCATGGCTGGTAATTAGAGCAAGGGCAGCTGAAGTGCCCAGATCACTGGTCACCTCACAGAGGGTCTGGCCAACAGGTTAATGCAAGTCAGTCAGCAACTTACTTCTCTTCCTCCGTGGCATCAAGGATTTCTGAAGGGGCTGTGGAAAGAAAGAGTGCAGGGTGACTAAGACGTGGTGAAGGGCAAAGACAGACCTACTTACTCTCTAGTCACACTGCATTGTTCCATAGGGCTGCTATTTTCATGCTGCCTGCCGAAGTCCTGGCTCCATAGCACTCAAGTCAGCAATAGCATCTGAGCCCAGCTGAGCCCAGGGAAAAAGCGTTCATTGTGAACCCATTACAGAGAAATATCTAAAATTAAAATGGCCTATATTTCAGTGCCAAAACCAACAGGTCAGCTGCCCTGAAGGCAGAAGCAGGACACTGAGAAATGCTTCTCAGAGACGTGCTAGCCCCTGCCAGGATGCAGCAACAGCCGTGGGGACACCCCAGTACTGGCAAACAGATGCCAGAAGGATGATGTAGCAAACCTGGAGGGAAGGGATCTCAGCTCAGGAGCACTCCCTCCGAGCAGAGGGTTGGACTATTTTAGCTGCCAGGCTCCTTTGCTAAGGTACTCTGGCCCCAGCTCACCATTCTCGATGATGTATCTGACGATGTCCTTGCTCCCTGATTTGACGGCATGGTGGAGGACAGTCTGGCCTGAGGAGTCTCGCACCATTAGGTCTCTTCCAGCTCGGTGCAGCTCTTGGAACTACAGGATTGTGAGATTGCTCAGGATGAGTTGCCTTTTCTGGCTCCAAATCCCAAGACCCAGCACTGTGTCCCTGGAGTGCCTGACAGGTTGTGTGGATATTTGGGGCTGGTGGGGAGCTCAGTCATGCTGCCAAGTCCCTTCCCTCTGTGCACCCAGGAAAGGAACAGGACTTCTTGTCAGAAGCCTGCCTGTTTTCCATCCACCTCTCCTGAAGGAAGGCCCTTGAAAGAGCTGCTCCAGGGCAACTGGGGAGCATGGCTGGCAGGGCTTGCCTTAGCCTGAGGGGCATGCCAGCCGAGAAGGCTATGGGGTCCCAGAGCCAGCCTTGACTGCTCATCACAGCAGGCTGTGGGAACACCTACCTTGCTGAAGTTGCCACCCTTGGCAGCTTCTATCAGAAGATCATCTGCAAAGAAGGGAGATGCGTCAGGACCAGAACAGCCAAGTTGTAACACTGTTTGTCTAATCCTGGAGACAAGGGTTAGGCACCAGACATGTGGAGCAGTCTGCTGAGCATATAGCACAAGCTCCTCAAGGTGCTAAGCCCTTGGTCAGACTGAATTTACACGGCTCCTCCACCTTCAGGAATGCAAGGGACAAGGCAAGGGAAGGAAGGAGACACCACACAGCTGGGTTGCAGCCAGACTTCAGCCGCAGGGAGATGCATGTGCAGGGGTAGTAGTCTCTGCCGATGGGCAGGATAACTTGTAATGGAAGTGGGGAGCAGATCTGGGCATCAGCCAGAGGCCAAAATGCCTCTAACCAATGACTCATTCACACTTCTAGGCTCTGTTCAAGCTTCAGGAAACTCTTTCCATTTGCTCAGCTTGGTGAGGTCCCTGACCTAGTGTTCCAACCTCCCCAGTGGCCTGGCAGAGACAGCCTCCCAACCTAGCCTACAGCACTCAGCTCTGCAGGTGGGGGATTAACCCCTTGCCACATCATTTCCCACACAGTGGAGCCTGGAAGATGCCTGGCTGGGCCACTCCACAAATCACTGTCAGGTCTGTCCTGCTCTGGGGTCACCCACAGGGCTCCTCGCTCCCACCTAGCACATGGGCAGCAGGGCTCCTGCTCACCAGGGAAAGGACAGGCAAAAAAAACATGGCAGGAAAACAAAACAGCATGAGAGGGAGTGTGACAGGGGCTGGGACATGACTCACCTTTATGTGGGAGGCAGGGCACAGGCTCAGCGCTGGAAAGGAAGAAGAAAAGGTGTAACTAACCCTGCCAGTTCTGGCAGCAGATCACCCAAAGGACATGACATGGGTAGAGGGGTGGCTGTGGAGAAACCTGCCTGTGGCACTCCTCCAGCAGGCAGGAGGAGAGGCAGATCAAGGGACTGCTCTTCAGCCATGTCATCTACTCCTTCCCTAATCTGTGTTGTTCCCCATTCCCCCTCCTATTTCTGCTGCTGCTCCTAGCTCCATTGCTCTTCTGTATCCAAAGAGCTGGGCTGAAAGACACCCATGTCCTTTGCCCTGTGGGCCATGTGCTAGAGCTTGACCCCATGTCTGAGCCACCTGGTGATACTCCACTGCTTTTGGAAGCACTGGCAGAGGAACAAGAAAGACAGGATGGCATCTCACCCATCCTGTGGCATACTGTCTTACTCCCTACAGATTTCCTGCTTGCTTCCAGGGAGCCCCTCTGTAATTTGACCCATGGATCAATACTATGAAGTTAACTCTGCTTCTCCCATCACTCCTCATCCTTCCTGAGGTACCCCACTCCAGACTCACCTTGTGGCAGGAGAAGAGGGTGGAGAAGAGGAGGAGGAGGGGAACGCAAAGTGGTGCCCAGGGGGTGTGGCAGATGAGTCGACGAGGTCGGGCATGGCAGGAGAGGTGCTCACAGTCTGGGTGATCACTAGCTCTGGGTCCAGCACATAGAGCTCGTCCTGAGAAATCTCTGTCACGTAGTTGAGGTGCTCCTGAAAGACTCAAGTCAGGCCTCCTCAGAAGCAAGACCTACTCTACGCAGCTCCATCCTCTCACATCCCATGGCTTGTAGCCCACCACTTGCTCAGCAGAGCAATGGTGTCTTGAAGAGTCAAGTGCCTGGGAACTTTTGCATCTCCTTGTCGTTTTCAGGCTTCCTATATTCTGCCAACTTATCAATGTTGTAAACCTCATCTCCATGTCCTCTTCTCCAGACTACTGGGGAAAGTATCTAATGTTGGTGAAGATGACCCCAGCTGGTGGGTCTCGTGGCTAGTCTTGCTATGTTTGCTATTCCTTAACCACTCCACTGTAGGGTCCTGCAGGCAGCTTCCAATCCAAGGCTCTGTACTACTACCCACTTTCTCCCTCTTCTCAAGGAACCTGGAGGTGCTGGAGCTGGTCCTGAGTCAGGCTCATCATGCCATCCCTTGGGGCATGCCACAGGGCAGGGCAGTAGTATGAGACCTGCATGACCCCAAGGCTATGCCTGCCTGTTGGTCTGTGTGAAGGTGGGACACGGAAGCACCTTCCCAGCAGATGCCAGGGGGATGATGGTGGAGGACTAGGCTGCACTCACCTGTGCACGGTCTATCCTGTAGAACCGATCAGCTGTGGTTGCTGTAAGAAAGGGACAGAATGAGACAGGATGATTCTTGGTGGGAGACAAGGGAGACAGCCACTTTCTATCACTGAGTAACACTGAATCATCCAGTCACTTCACAACTTGGACAGAGTGCATAGCAAAGCAAACAGCATCCCCTGACAAGGAGCAAACAACTTCCCTTTGTGACTCTGCTACTGTCTTCACCCAAGAGGCAGCTCCTTGGGCCTACAGACCATCATGCCCCTGTGAAACATGTCTTTGCTTGCTATCTCCTCCTCAATGACTCCTGGCAGGGAGCCACAGGGAAGGCAAGAACACATCTAGCTGATGCCATGGTCTTTCAGGTGGCTTTAGGGTGCTCCAGCATTATCCTAAGCAGATGAAGCTCAGGACCGTGCAGTGTATATCTCAGCATTCACTTACACCATGTGAGGAACTGCTCTAACATGGTGCACCCTGTCACACAGTACTAAGAAATGGGGGCACTACAGGGGGCTAGAAGAGGGAGCTCAGTCTCCTGCTGACTTGACTAAGGTCCCACGGACCTCCATGACGCCACATCAGAGCATGTGACTGCCAGGCACAACAGAGCATGCCACCACCAGCTGCAGATTCGAGACCCTGTCTCCTAGGATGGCAAGAGAACTTCAAACCAGCCTCCAGTCTGTCTGACTGCAGCCCTCTGCTCATCTTTCTTCCCTAGAGAAGAGATCACCATAGGGGAAGAGGAGGTCTTACAGAGCAAGTGGCTATACTGGAGTAAGACACACGTAGCCACCACCCCTGTGGAAGCAGGGAGGGGTTGGGGACTTAGGCCATCACCAAGAGAGAGCAGAACAGGTAAGAGCACAGCGCCAGGACAATTGGGTTCATTTCTCCTATGTCTTGCCAGGCTGCTGGTGCCAGTCCAGGAGAGGTTGCTGCCATGGGACTCTTGGGGACCCAAGGAAGTCTCTCTGCAAACAGAATGGGGATGTGCCAGAGCAGATGAGAGGAGTGAAAGAGCCATGTTTATCCTGTCCTGGCTGGAGATTTACAGCCAGGGAGCTACTGTTCAAGGCCTATAATTCAGTCACTTGAATGAGCCTGCGCTGTGTTGAATGAGGCTCTGGCCTCTGACACATTTTCTGAAGCCCAGAACCTGCTGCTGTGAGACTGGCAGAAGGGAAAGTGGCCCTGGTACAGCAGTCCTGGTAGTGACACCTGGGAGCAGCCGCACCAGCAACCCCACATGCAGAGCTGGAATTTCAAAGGGAGAAGTTGCATCTCTTTGCCTAGTATGAGACTTCCCAGGCCCACTTTGCAACCCACGGTTGTATTCTGCTGTGCTCTGCACCTTGCTGCTGGGAAGTCAGGGACATGAAGTGCTACCAATGGGCATTTCTCTCAGCCAGCTTCGAGGTATAGAGGGAGCCTCTCGGTCAGTGAAGGCAAAGGGAGAGGAGAAAGCTACTTTCAGGCAGGGGAGAAGCAGCAGCCAGAGCCCAGCAGGGAACCTGCTCTGCCATGGCAGTGGGTTGCTCATGGTGAGCCTGGCTTCCAGCATGCTGGAGTAGGGGAGCCCCCTGCCTGCATGACACAGGAGAGCAGCCCCAGCAGTCGGTGTGACGAACACATGCTGCCAAGCTGCCTTCAGCTCCGGGGGCAGGAGACCAGCAGACACCCCTTGATCCACTCCTGGTCAGCAGCCAGAGACACGGCCTGAGGCAAAACTCGGTGTCATGGGTTAGATTTCTTCTTGGAAATTTTTCCATCGCCATCGTGATGCTATTAAACTCTGAGGAAGATAATATGTAACCCAATTAAGCAAGGACAGAATTCCTCAACAAGGGTGTGGGTGGAGGGCTCCTTTGTCTTTCGGTGTGGGAGATAGTGACCCTTGACATCAAGCCATCCTGGCCCTGATGGCTGTGCCAGGGAGGGGGTGCCTGTCTTTTCTCCCTTTCCCCGCCCCCTTTCTCGGGACAATACAAGGACTCTGTGAAAGACCAGTCGAGCTCACTGGTTTTTCGGCTGCCACCCTGGGAAGAGGACCCGGTGTTGTCTCGCTGGTGCTGTTTCTTCCCATCTGCTGTCTCGGGACCAGATTCGCCACTTTCGGCGGCCTTTGCTCCACCGGTCCAGCTCCGGTGACCAGGTGAATCCTGGCAGCAGCGCCCGGAGAGGGAGAGCCCTGCCTGCACCGGCCCTAGCTCGGATCCAGCCTGTCTGCTTTTCCCCATCTCCAGCTGTTCCTGTATCGGATAAATGACTCATCCATCTCAGCAGCAAAACCAGGAGGAACTCCCATTCCGTCTGTGGTGAGCCTGCTAGACCTGCCTGTTTTCCCCCACAGCTGTGCCCTCACCGAGGAAAAACACACGAAGGGGGGCAAAGAGGGTGGGGTCTGTTGGGGTGAATGCTATTTTGCTTATTACTGTTGTGTTACTGTTTGTTCCTTTTTAATACATATATATAAGAAATAACTGTTGCTTCCTTTTTCTAAATTTTTGACTGAGAGCCCCTTTGATTTGAAGGGTATAGTAAACTAGAGAAGGAGTTTTCCTTTCCACTCCAGGAAAGTTCCCATCTTCCCTGGAAGGTATTGTTCTAACCTAGGACACTCAGTTGCAAACACCCCCAACATCCCTAAGTCCCAAGCCTCACATGGGTCTCTGTGGCTTGTCACTGTCTGTCCTCTCACCCACCCCAAAATTCATAGAATTACAGAATCATTGAATCTTTTAGGTTGGAAAACACCTGTAAGATCATCAAGTCCCACTGTTAAACCAACACTACCAAGTTCACCACAAAACCATGTCCCTAAGTGCCACATCTACACATCTTTTAAATACCTTTGGGGATGGTGATTCATTTACTTCTCTAGGCAGACTGTTCCAATGCTTGACCATCCTTTCAGTGAAAAAAATTCTTCCTAATATCCAATCTAAACCCCCCCTGGCACAACTTGAGGCCACTTCCTTTCATCCTGTCACTTGTTACATTCAAGAAGAGGCTGACCCCCAACTGGCTATAACCTTCTTTCAGATAGTTGAAGAAAGAGAAAAGCCTCAGTCTCCTTTTTTCCAGCCTAAATACTCTCAGCTCCCTCAGCCATTCCTCCTATGACTTGTGCTCCAGACCCTTCACCAGCTTCATTGACTTCTCTGGATACGCTTCAGCACCTCAATGTTCTTCTTGTCTAAGTGTTGTAGCAGGTCACTAACCATTTCTCCTTGGATTACAGGGGTTGGTTCTGGTCCCTGTCTTTGTCCTCCAGCGCAGGGCACTGGGTATCTTGAAAACAACTGGTCTTACTATTAAAGACTGAGGCAAAGCAGACATGAAGTACCTGAGCCTTTTCCTCATCTTTTATAACTATGTCTCCCCCTTCATCCAAAAAAGGATGGAGATTCCCCTTAGTCCTCCTTTAATTGCTGATGTATTTGTAAAAGCATTTTTTGTTGTCTTTCGTGGCAGTAGCCAGATTAAGTTCTTGCTGGGCTTTGGTCCTTCTAATTTTCTCCTTGCCTAAATTCTCTTTTCAGCCAGCCTGGTCTTCTTCCCTGACAGCTTATCTCTTGGTACATGGGGGTGGCCTGCTCTTGAGCCTTTGATTTCCTTCTTAAAGCATGTCCAGCCTTCCTGGACTCCTTTGCCCCTCAGGACTGACTCCCAAGGGACTCTATCAATCAGTCTCCTAAATGAGCCAAAATCTGCCCTCCAGAAGTCCAAGGTAGCAGTTCTGCTGGCACCGTTCCTTACTTCTCCCAAGATCAAAACCTATCATTTCATGATCATGATGCCCAAGACACCTTCCAGCTGTCACATCACCCACAAACAGCAGGTCCAGCAGCTGGCTCCCTCACCAGCTGTGTCAGGAAGCTACTTTCCACACACTCCAAGAACTTCCTAGACTGCTTCATCTCTGCTGTGTTGTATTTCCAGCAAGCATCTGGTAAGTTGAAGTCCCCCACAGGAACAAGGGCTGGCAATGGTGAGACTTCTCTCAGATGCTTATAGACTATTTGATCTGTCTCTTTGTCCTGGTTGGAGCCTATAACAGATTCCCACCAGGATATCTGTTCTGTTGGCCTTTCCCCCGATTCTTACCCATAAGCACTTAACCCTATTGTCACCATCATTAAGCTCTAGACAAGCAAAACACTCCCTAACCTATGGGGCTACCCCACTGCCTCTCCTTCCTTGCCTGTCCCTTCTGAAGAGTTTATAGCCATCCATTGCAGCAGCTCGGTTGTGTGACTCGTCCCACCATGGCTCTGTGATGGCAACTATGTCACAGGTTCCTGCTGCACCACATCTTCCAGCTCCTCCTGTTTGTTGCCCATGCTGCACGCATTGGTGTAGATGCATTTCAGTTGGGCTACTGATTCCACCACCTTTTTGGGGATAGGAGCCCAAATTCCTATGCTCTAATCCTCAAGTGCTTCTGTAGTTTCTAACGCATCAATAACCCTTGTATTTTTGCTGCCACATGGATATCTCCACCCCCTACCTCCAGTGAGATGGCAGACCAAAGGACCTAGCTGGCACATCATCAGACACAGTCAACATTCCCAGGGGAGGATGATACTCACAGTCCAGGAAGCACCACTTGGGTGACAGCTTCTGGAATGACAGTGTCTTCGGCTTGGCTCCATCTCCCTCCTGCTTAAAAAAAGGGAGGACAAAGTTGTATTTTTTTTTGCCTCTCCATCTCTCTTCAGAGCATCCCTTCTGCTTTGGGAGGTTCCTGCAGACATGAAGGACCACAGGCACTTGGATGTAGAGTCGAACTTGAACACAGGCACTGCACACAGTGACGGGGAGCAGCATGGGACAGACTGGAGCCAGTGCACACCAGCCCACTGTAGAGAGGAGTTACAAGATGAGCCCACAAGACTGGCACAGTGGACATGATAGATGGGCCCAGTGGACCGAGTGAGATTATACACACCTTAAAGAGCAGGTGCTCTAAAGCAGAGAGCTGTGGAGGGAAATCCTGCAGAAAGGCAAGGTGTGCTGTTACAGCCTGTGTTTGTGCAGCCCCCAGCCCCTCTCTCATCCCATTGGACTTGTTTAATGTGTAGACATATCTGGCTTTACACACTGCCTGGCCAAGGTCCCTGGTCTATGTCTGGCTTTAAGATCAGAGCACAGTGGTTGCCCAAGGAGAGAGAAGAGATAAACCATGAGGTGACCAAGGAACACCACCCACAGTGCACAGTTTTAGAGGTGCAGGAGGTTACAGAGGCATCAGTCTATCATGTTGACACCACAGGAAAGCATTACCCTCTGAGCCCAGGAACTGCTAGCCATGTGTCTGCCTGCATGTCCTCGCCAGTGCCTGGGCACAAGGCGGGTAGGGGACAGACATGCAGAGCAGGCAAAGCAAGAGGCAGATGCCAGTGCACCAGCCCCAGGCAAGCAGCTCTACAACTCAGCCCTACAGGAACTATGACATGCTGGATGAGATTCCCTGAGGCACAAGAGCCAGCTAACAGAGGACTGAGCAAGGTCTTTTCAATCTTCCAGGCAAAAATCAGATTAAGCAGTGTGGCACCAGGAACCACACTACAGACTCAGAAGGCACTGCTCACTAGGAGCAAGAGCTACACAGTCTGTGTATGACATGGGTCATGGACATGTGCTAGTAAATTGTCAAGAGCGCAAAAGTTAGTACTTGCAAATGAAAAGAGTTGGTGGGGTTATAAACCTAATCCAGGCAACTGGGGAGGGCAGAGCTGTGCCAGCAAACATAGAGCCTGCAAAGGGTTAAAGGGTAATAGGCCCCCACAGGATGTGTGCTGGCTTTTTCCACTACTCCATAATTTGTCTCTGTAACTGACACTCTGAGCTTTGAGAAGAACAATGCTGAGAAAGAAAATGCCAGACAGCAGGGAGCAACAAGCCATCCAGCTTGGGATCCTGCCTTCATCACATAGTGAAGACAAACTATGACCTGAAGCAAAAGTGTGTGTGTTGGTGCATGAAGGTCAAGACAGCTTAAAAATCCCTTCCTTGAGGCCCTCCATTCTCAGCATCCAGCCATGACCCCTTCCCACTCAGACTCACCTCCTGCAGCTTCTCAATTTGGGTCCGGCACAACTCCAGGTCACTGTCTCCTGGAACCACGATGATCCCCAGTGGCACAGCTGCATGACAGGGCATAGACACAACTCAGAGAGCAGTCCATGCCCCATCCCCAACACCTCGCGTAGTTCAGCTACAGGCTTTGCCAGACTTGGGGACTGCAGCTCCCACCCCCTGGTCAGTCAGCTGGTCACTCACAGGCTTCCTTGAGCTTTTCCTTGTCATAGTTCAGTGCCTCATAGTCACGCATGCTGATTCGGCTCACCCGGATCCGCAGTCTCTCAGGCACTGGCTGCTGGCTGTGTGCAGTAGGGGAAGAAAAAAGGAAGAGGTCAGAAGGTGACAGCCCCCACATCCCTCCAAAAGAGGCAAAAGCACAGTGTTCTACAGACTGGGTGTGGAGCTTGGCATCAGCAGCTTCTCCAGCATCAGGGTCTGGCCATATTTCTGTGATCTCATCCCTTCCCAGACCCTCTCTGAGAGAGAGGATTGAAATGCCTCCATGAGCCATGGATCAGTCCATCCCTTTCCCCTCCAACTCTTCTTCCCTGGAGAGGAGGTGGCAGATTGACCTGAGAAACCTACTCATTGAGCAGAGGCATGGAGTTGCGCCGCTTCGTCTTCTGCACCATGTTTGCTTGGTTGCGCAGGGAGATGTTGATGCAGGAAGCCGCAAGCTTGCAGGGCTCTCCATCTACCTGCATGGGGATGGCCTTGGATGTGGTGAGAACCACCTGCCGGCACTGACAGAGCCGCTCCCCATGGCCACCGACCTGCAAGGCAGCCTGTGAAAGGGTCCAGTGTGAGAGTAGAGCACTGACTGAGGGGTGCATGAGGGGAGCACCCACTGTCAGCTACATATTGCAAGCAAACCAAGTTCTGAGGGTCTCAGATCTGATTTCAGTGAGAAGGGACCCACAGAGACCAGGACATGTCAGCACCTCATCTAAATCTCAGAGAGCAGACGCTGACACATAGGCCAGCACCACAACTCCTCTGGAGAGAATCTGTGGAGCTGGCTGACACCTGGTCAATGGGACCAGTCACTCCCCTGGTTGCTAGCTAAAACTGGAAAAAGCAGTGACTTACCAGGGATGTCATGGTGAAGCCAATAACTTCAATGCAGCCGTCATCGTGGCGCTGAGGCTCGAAGTCGTGGTGCTCCCCAGGGTTGCCCCAGGGCATGGTGCCTGCACAGTACCTGTGAAGAGATGGTAAGAGATGCATGGACCGGCACCCCAAACTCAGGCAGGGATCTGTGGCACAGGGGTGAGAAGCCCAGTAAATGAAGGTCCTGGGACTACTCACCTTGGGATGTTCAGGAAGACCAGGCACTGAGGCTTCAGGTCCTGAATCTTGGAGGTCAGGTCTGTCCCATCACACTGGAGACAACACAGGGGTGTTCAGGCTGCTCCAAGGGAGAGCCTGGTCCATCCTACTCACTTTGGAAGAAATGGCCTCCCTCCTCTGCTCCCTGTAGTGACTGTCCCCCATGTCAGGGGAAGCTGATGTCCCAGAAACATTCACTCCCCAACCCTGAGATACTCAATGTGCCAAGGGACGCTCCTCACACCTCCACAGCTCACCCCTTCCCTGGACCAGAGCACCCCAGCACACTCACAACCAGCCTGACGTGTTTTGCCAAGTCTTTGGAGCTCCCGGTGAGGAAGTCAGAGAAAGCCGTCTGTCAAAGTAAAAGACAGTGTTAGAGTCCCGATGTTCACCAAAATGGGCAGCCAGGGAGCCTGTCACTGATCTGCAGCCTGCAGCTGCTGAAAACCACAAATCCCTTTTTCATCCACTGACAGAAGCACTCTCCTCCTCCCCTCCCAAAACAACCTGATGCATTCTGCTTGCTATCTTGCATACCGGAAACCTTGTGGCACCTTCAGTAACATGCCCTAGCATTCCCTTGGCAGCCCAGTCCTAACTTCGGGAAAGAGCTGGCAAGGTGGGTCTCTGCCAGTGAAAGGCTCAAGTCACAAGAGACAAATTCGGTTTCAAGCTGTAATGAAGCATCACAAACCAGAGCTGATATGACCCCATCTAGAGATACCAGGAGGGACAGTATGGGTCCCCTTTGGGTTTAACTGTACTGACAGGAAGTGAGACAGCACAGGGCAGCACTTGGCCTTCTGTATGATCAAATACCAGCCACCCAGACACCTGGATAGAAGTTATATTTAGGATATATAAGGCAATCCTGAGATGCAATCTAGAGGTGAGATACAAGAAGGTGGTGTAAGTAGCCAGGGAGCTGCAACTGGCCCAAGGTATAAAAGTAGTGTGGAGACTCTATGGAAAGGCTTCCTGTTCCTCTGCAGGGGGGACAGCCTGCCTCCCCACAGCTCTGGGGAGGTCCTGCTCGGGTGACCATCCGTGAGCTGGAGAACAAGAACAATAGTGGCAGGAGATCAAGACAGCAACTGCAGTGCAGGCCACATAGCAAGCTGTACTGCCAACAGCACTCACAGCCAAAGGGGAGCTGTGACTCCCAGCACTGCAACCTTTCTCCAGCAACCTTCCAGCTTCAGGGCAGGGGGCTCAGCTTGGTTGCATGTGAAGATCCATGTAACTTGGATGAGTGAGTTTAAGATGTGTACAGGAGGCAGGTCCATGCCTGTGCTCCAGCTGACATTAAGGCTACTATGAAGGCGTGCTCAGATATCCTCCACACACTCACCCCAGCATAGAACATTTTATTCCGAAACCGGCTGTTGAACTTCTCTGGGTTGGCCTCTAGGGAAAGGAGAAAAAAGTCCAGGTCATTGGCCTGCACATGGAAGTATTTCACTTGCTAGCTCTCTCCAGACACAGCTCTCCAGCCAGCCTCAGCCAGGAGTCAGACCCCAGCTCTCTTCCTCTGCAGGCACCCCTCTTCCCCCTTTGCAACCTCAACTTGCTCCTCATATTTCACCTTCAGCCCTGTCTTTGGGGCAATCCTCTTGGTCACTTTCCTGAGGAACCCACAAATAAGAATGGGCCCATCTCACAGACCATCCCAAGCCCTGTCACTGCTCTGTACCTCGTGATTCATGGAACTCCAGCGTCACCCGTGCATCAAAACCAAGGCTGAAGTAGTTATTAAAGACATCCAAAGGGAGCTGAAAGGGAAAGGAGGAATAAGGATGACACTGCCAGTGTGTGGTCATGGCAAAGACAAGGTCAGGTTACAGCAGAGCCACATACAGTGCTCGTGAGACTGAGGGAGCCCGCTTGCCTTCTCCACAGCAACATACAGAGGTCACCAGCATGCGATGATGGATTGGTCTCTAGTTCCTAGGGGTAAGGGATGTGGCCCAAGGGAACACACTGTGCTGTCTATCTGAAATCATTTATGTTTCTTCTAAAGAAAAAGTCTCAGAGGGGATTGGGCTTATACCTGTTGCAATCTGTGGTTAAAAACCTCTGGTAGACATTTAGTTCTGAACTCTACATGCCTTGCCATGAGTGCTGTGATTCAGAACCATGAAGAGAGCAGTAAAATTGAAGGAGGGAGAGGGAAACACCAACCCAACACTGTAGCCCCAGGTGCTAGGGCTGCCTGAGCCAGTGGGAGAAAAGAGAATGCAGACCCCCAGCACAGGGAACAAACATAGAGAGGAGGTATCCCACCTTGTCAGTGGCTGCCTCATCCTTTTCCTCAGGGTTCGCATCAGGGTTTGGCTTCACATGGAGGTTCCAGCGATCAAGCTGCACTATGTTCCCATCTTCTACATGTGACAGGATCTTTGACAGAGGCTCATCTGTGTAACCCTGGTGGAAAGAAGGATTTGGTGAGTCTCATGCCTGACTCCTGCAGACATGCTCCAGAGACAGCAGGCTTTGGTAAGACATACTTTTGCTAAAAGATTTAGAAGAGATGAACTCTACTTGAATGCACAACAAAATGGGACTTTAAATTTAAAACAATACGTCTTCCTTTTAAAAATCTCCCAAAGGCTGAAATAGTGATTGCTTTTGTTAACATCCTAATAGATTATAATCTAATGCAGAAACAATTCAGATGTCAGAAGAATGGTGACATCCGAATGGCACTTATTTGTTGGTCTGTATTTTGAGAATTCAAAACATCAGCACATGCAAATTCCCACCCATATGTCTGGAACCAGAGTTAAAGTGCTCAGCCTTTCTCTGTCAGCAGTCGGCTCTTGTGCCTGTCACTTACCCCACCCCAGTTCAGTGTTCTGGCCAAGTCATTCCCTGTCCCCAAAGGTAGGATGGCCACTGGAGGAGGTGGGTTGATACGTAACTGGTCCAGAATGGAGAGTATCCAGCCCACCTGCTCAAGAAAGAGAGTTCAAAGAAATGGTTATTTCAGGGACCAGCAGGCAGGCAGAGGTGGCTCAGGGCACTAGCGATGGCAGAGATGGGGTCCCCTCAGACACCACCCAAACTATTCACAGTCTTTAATGCTCCAAATAGGTTCTTCAGGATATACTAGTAACCCCACTGAAGACACTGGCCCCGTGAAGGGCTACAGATCCAGACATGTTACAGACTATCACTCCCTGAAGCAGTGCATGAGGGGACCCACGGTATCCAGTGCCACCAGCTGTATCACGGACACAATGCACAGAGTTTGCCCCATTCCAGATTACAACAAAGAAGGACTGTTGTCTGCACTGGAAAGGCCTGGGGAAAAGGGCACCACAGGCACCAAGAGGCTGGGGGACTCACCGTGCCATCTCCCCCACATGCCAGGATCCGGAGGTTGTGGACTTTGCGGTACAGCTCCAGCCTGCAGGGAACAGGGAGATTGAGGAGGGGAGGGAAGAGGTACAGAAAGTGTTATTCAGCAGCTCAAAGAGCCCTTGGCATTCACAAAGCCGTGTCCATGTCTCCCTCCCTGTTGTCACAGCTGTTCACACCAGCAGGCAAAGCCACAATAACTGGCTTCATCAGTTCTTGTGGAGGAAGAGAGAGGTGTCCACAGGCTGCACACACATAGATAACCCAAAAAGCAGCCAGCAGACAAGACTTACATAATGTTAATTAAATATAAGGAACTATATCTTGGAACCTCACGCCACAGATGGTCTCTTTGCCACTAGCTTTAATATTAGTCCAGCCCTCCAGCAGGAATCACTGACCACAAGCTATCCTAGTGAGGCCCCTCAGAAATATTTGAGGTCTATTTTGTATGTGGGAGCTATGGAGCATGAAGCCTCTGTCAGCTGTGGGACGACCTCTAGAGAGGAATCTCTGGGGCAGGGATTGGGGAGAGAAAGGTGCTGCTCCACGCGTACTCACGCCTCCTTGGGTCCACCTTGGCTGAGGTCGAAAACTTGACGTGGGTTGAGATACCACATGAAGGATTGGATGATCTTGGCTCCCTATGGAGAGAAGAAAGAATTAAGTAATAAGGAGTCCCCAGTGGACAGCAGAAGGCGGCATCTTAGTCCTGGAGATAAGCCAAGACAACATCATGCTGGGGGGCCACAGGTAAAGCTTGACCAAGGTGGGAGTTGCTGAGCAGCAAACTGGCATTGTGGTGGGTTGCCTTGCCTCTTCTGCAGCTGAGACATCACCAAAACTATGCTGAGACCTTAGCAGTCAAATGGCAATACCCTCAGAGAGATGCTTTCTCAGAGAGATACCAGACAAGGCCATACCTGATTCCCACCACTCTTGGGGTTGACAAACACCAGTAAGGGCTTCATGAGAGGAGCTGGCATGGGCTTGACGACAAAGGGTTTCCACCTCCCTTCCTGCAATAGACACCACAGGTCCTTCAACAAACCTGGAGAAATTCAAAATCCCACCTCCAGCTGAGCCCTAACATCACACAGGTCAGAAGTGTGAGGAAGAGAACATCCCAGCCACTTCATAAGCCTTATAGCTGGGATATACCCTGCCAGCAGGCACTCTCACTCCAGCTCAACCTCCTTAACCTTGGCGCAAACACAGCAAAGCCACCTTTGTTTCCTAGCCCACTGTTCAGTCCCTCTCCCCTTCTAAGACAAGGTTATTCCTTTTCTCTCATTTCTTACCTCAGCCCCCTTTTTGCTGGATTTCCTCTTGAATGATGTCCTTTTCTTCTTCTTACTGGATTTTAGTGGATTCTAGAGAGAAAAGAAACATAGAAAATTCAGGAGGAACCACTGGGCAAGTAGGAGTTGTGAAAGAGCCACAAGAGCTTGAAGTGACTTACCTGGGGCCGCCGAACCCGCAGAATCCAGGTGGGAGGAACAACGACAGCAGCATGAGCCCCCAGAGAGCAGGGCTCTTCAATGTGTTGCAGCATGAAACATGACACTTTGCTGTGATACTGGGGAAGGAGAAGACAGACAAAAAACTCACCAGCTCAGGTTTCTGGGAACAGCCACCATCTCCTCCCAGCTCCCACATGCCAATGCAGGGAGTGCTGGAGGAAACCATAAAGGAATTTTGTAACGGGAAGGCAGTGAAGAGAAAGTTGCTCAAAGGAGCTCACAAATAGCACAGTACAGCCCCTCCCAGTAAGAGGAGCTGTTAAGGGCAGGCTGCAGATAAGCAGCTTGAGGAGTCCCAGCAGAAAGCAGAGGTCATTAGGTGCATAACAGGCTGGTAAGGCATTCGATGGGGGCTTTGGCTTTGCTCACCGCTTGCTTGCACCAGGAACAGCTGATGGCTACAATCTCTTTACTGTGGAAGGCAAACTTCTGCTGAAAACCCTGTGGAAGAAAGAGGCTTAGGGAATTCCCTCACAGTTTTCTGCCACCCAATAGGTCTTTCCCACTCCTAAGAGAGACATTAACAAAGAGAACATGTCTGCAGCAGAGCTCTCTAGATCCCTGTCAGATATCCCCAACCCCTACTATGGTACCAGGGAGGCCACTGTGCTCTGCAGAGGTGTCCTTACTGCTCAAAAAAAGCATGACAGGAAGACAAGTCTCCTCCAGGATTGATATGGCCCAGGGGGGAACTATTCTATGTGGGAAGCACTCATGTAGGGCTTCACTGAGCAAAACAGAGCATGTGTCTTGGTTTTACTGTAAAACAAGAATGGTGAGATGTCTGTGGTTTCCAGTCCTATTCTTGTCTCTGATTTGACCTTAAGTTTCCTTCAGGCTAAGAAAAATACTTTAAGATACTTTCTCACCTTGCCACACTGCCGGCATTTCCCTTCCTGCCGTCTCCGGTGCACCCAGTGATGCCGGACAACAATGGGCTAAAGAGAAAATTAAAAATAATGGGGAATGAAAGGCCCAGCATGTAGGGGAATGCAGGAACAGGCAGGAGGAATGGACATAGGCCAGCCAGGACCACAGCTCTTTCTGCAAACCCACTGCTGACAGGCACCAGCCCCAACCCTCTGAGAAAAGGCAAGGCAGACAGGTCCCAGGCCACTCCTTACACCCAGTACCTTAAAACATGGGCTGAAGGGGTCTGATAGCACCACTATGGGCATCTTCCACTGCTACCTGCAGTACCTGTGGCACCTAGGTCAGGGCTGAGTGATAAAGCCAAAATGAGCCTATACGACTTCCTTTCAAATTGCAGAAGACTTGGGGATTTGCTGTTTACCACAGCCTTGTCTATTGTGCTTGTGGACCAACACAAGGGGAAAAGTTTTTCCCAGAAAACAGTCTGCAGGTTCCCTCCATGCAGATTCGGGAGCTTCAGAACATGCAAGGTATCATGCATGTTCTGCATGCTCTGCATTTGCTGTCTGCAAGCTTCTCACTCCTCATACACAGTCTGTGCTGCTGCCTCGCAAAGAAACATCCCTTTTACTGCACCACCCCCTTGGCGCAGGAGGCAGCATGATGCCTGCACTCTGATGGGCAATATCTAGTGTCTTTGCCACCACCCTGTAAAGGGAGAGGTAGATGTAAGGCAGCGTCCAAGGCACATCTCTCACCTCCCGTATGTTCCGGGATCCTGACTCCCTGAAGGAAGGTTTGCAGCGGAAATTTATCTGTAGATTGAACATACATCAGAGGAATCAGTAAAATCATCATACCTGAAGGCAACCTACTGGAGTCTACTGTACTACAGCAAGGCCCAGGACCTCTGGAGATGTTTGGTGCTTTGCAGATGTTTGCTGCAAAACCCTCCCATATCTCTGTTACTGAACAAAACAGGGCCTAGGGTCCCAATCATGTCATTAGATGCTCCTTTTGGTACTGTCTCCTCAGAAGACTCCTCTTTGCAATTACACATTGCAGTTCCCCAATCTTCTCATGTTTCACTGCTCAAGAGGAAGTGCTGCCCTGGAAAAGGCTGTTACAGTTTTGTGAGCTGCAGAGAGGGCTTAACAGGCTCTACTCACTTTCTCCAGCTGTTCGATGCAGGGTGTGTGCACCACGATCTTGCAGGCTGCACACTTACGCCTGGAGAGAGGTTTTTGCTGGAGGATGAGAAAAACGGAGAAAAAACATGCATGTGAGTGGAAATATGCCATGTTCAGAGGCCAGCAAGCTCAGCCCCCCATCATACCTCCTTCACATATATTAGGATACAGAACAAGCCCTACAGTAAAGTTAGACATAGCCTAGGTTCCTTGCAAGTGAAGGCGTCTAAGCATGTGCCTACAGCTGATGCTCTCAAGCCTGGGCCAGAGCAGGGAGGTATTTTCCTCACTGTCCTGTCCTGTAGTCCTTGGCCTCTTCTGACACTGCCTGAAAGCACCATGGCAGCTGGCGTGAGAGGCATCTGCAGGGCTCCCACAGTAAGCCCCACGGGCAGGCACAGGGTGGCATCAGTGCTCTATCCTACACCACAAGTAGGACTCCTACGCTCCCTGCAAGCTGGGAGGGAGGACTGCAGCAACCCTGTAAGAACACTGCTGCCTGCACGGGCAGGAGGCAGCAGGTCTGGGTCTCCAGCACTCATTTTTCTCCTTTCTTGAAAGGTCTTGGATTCAGATTGTCCTTCTAAGGATGTGGCATGCTAACACCCTCTCCCTGGAATACTCTGAGCAAGTGCCAGCCCTGCATCAGGTTCCCATTGCAAACTGAGCACCAGCACTGGCAGAAACAGGGGACTCAGCCCCCCAGCATGCAGACAGGAGGGACACACTCCCTGCCTTGGCAGCTCCCCAGACCCCTGCACAACCCCCCAGAAGCAGCAGCACAGCCCTTGTGGTCTCTCTGTCAGATGACAGCCCAGCCCTGCGGCCTTTGCTGGGGAGTTGGGTGACCTCAGATGACTCACCAACAGCTTTGCCATGCAGTTCTGCTCCCCAACGTAGCAGAAGTCCCCAGAAACATTGGTCTCAAACCAGATGTGCTCCCCATAGATCGCAGTCTCCTGAAAGGCACAAGACAACACATTTCACTGAGAGCACCCCCAGACAGGCATCCAAGCCCCTAAAATGCTTTGTGCAAGGGACAAGATACTAGATAATGCTGAGAAGTGGGAAGCTGGAGCTACGTGTAAGCCAGGAGACAAGATGCACAAAACCAATGGGGACAACATCTGGACAGAGGAAATTTCATGAAGCTGCTGTCATGGTCCATCTGTTGGAAACAAGAGGGCCCCAGGAAACTAACTCCAAGACCTACATCCCAGTTGCAGTGTCCTGCACAGGGGGAACTGCTTTCATTATCCCCAGAGAGGAGGTATTGGGACAAATTCAGTGCAGAGCCCTCCCCTGAACCATCTTCTGCTCTACAACCTCAGGGTGCAGCTTAAAACTAGTTGGGCTTTGCCTGCAAAAGGAGCAGGGACTTGCTCCTGTTGCTTGGCCACAGCCACCAGATCTTGACTGTCAGAAGCAGAAGAGCTAGCAGTGGAGTAGCTATGTCATCCTCCCAGGAACCACCTATGCCTGCATAGTCTCTCCTTGCAGCATCAAGCAGTGCTGCCAGAAGCACAGATGCTGGCACCAGCTGGTGGAAATGCCAGAGGCCATAAATGTGTCAAAGCCAGTTACCTGGGAAGCCTCAGCCTGGGAAGAGCCTGCCACTTCTTGGCTGGGAGCCTATTCCATGAAATGCCCATTAAGATGAAATACAACTTACACTCCAGTCCACAGTGCTGCGTATCTGCCTCTCCGAGTCGCTCCTCAAGGCTAGTGCAGGGTTTGGCTGGGCTACCATGTGCTGGAGGCTGGATTTGGCAATAGCTTTCCTGGAAGACACAGGAGGGCTGGCTATTAAATCAAGGTATGAGGAATATGTGCAAAACCTGCTTCTAAGATGCAATGTGAGGCTGGAGCAGAAAAGCCTCCTCAGGACCAAGTGACTGGAAATGAGGTGCCTCTCCAGCACAGCTGGCTGAGGAGTACCTGTTCCTGTGAGGTAGCCCTGTGGAATGAAGAGGAGCTGGCCACGTTGCTGACAACTCAGCTAAAGACACCCTGTACCCAGTAAAAGGCACAGCCTGGGCCTGCTGGTTCAATGCTCTTGGGGATGACAGTTCCATTGCAAAACATCCTGGGAGTCTCCAACGGAGCTATGGTAGTGGGGCTGACTTTGCAGGGACAACCCAGAGCCCCTGCCCCACAGAGGCTCCCTGCAGCTGTCCCATACCAAGACACCTCAGATCCTGGGACGTTTGCAGGGACCAGCACAACTGACTAGAATAAAAGCTGCTGTTTGTTTGTGGCTAGTGAGCTTCTCCCAGAGATGCTAGGGTGGAGGAAAGGAGCAGATGATCTAGCCAGCAGGAGAAAGTGTGCATCTCCAGCCCACAGCCAGACCTGCCATCTCCCCCTGGCCCCAGTCTCACAGGAGAGGACAACCGCAAGCCCTAGAGGCTGCACTGAGGGCATCAGGGGCAGCGCTGGCCCAAGTGGAAGATGCTCAAGGTACGCCAGCAGCACTGCAAACCACCAATGCCGGCCAGGGCCAATGGCATAGAGTCCCTCCTCTCCTTCCCCACCGAGCCTGGGTCTGCACCCAACCTCTCCCCTCCCCAGGCATTGCGCACTTGCGTGCTGCCGCCATACATACAGCAGCCGGGGGCTCCAGCCGTCCGGAGCAGCGTGGCAGGTGGACTTCGGTCCCAAGCCCTCAGGGAGGGTGACGGAAGGGCACCCGGTCCCAGCCACTCCAGCACAGTGCTGGGCCAGCAGCCGTGGGTGACCAGAGGGGAGCAGCCCAGGTCGGGGAGCATCGCTGGAGCGCCGGCGCTGGCTGAGGCGACGGTAGCGGCCTGGCAGGCCGTAGGCAGCCCGGCTGTACATGACCTCAGTGGGCAGGTGGTGGGAGGAGCTGCGCCGCAGGCAGCGGGGGCCCCGCGACAGCAGCCCCGCTTGGAGTGGCCGCAGCTGGGGCAGCATGGCCAGCCACGTCTCCTCAGCCCAATGCTCATGCTGGCCCTGCTCGGCACCTGCTGCTGCACCACCATCCTCCAGAGACTTGGACCTGGAGCTGTCAGTGTGGGGAGCCCTGTCCCCCTCCTCTGCCGTGGGAATGAGCCTGGCCAGGAGGACAGAAGGACCCGGCAGCTGGGCATCAATGGCTCGTGCCTGGCCCCCGCGCTTTGTCTGCACGGCAAACCGGGGGCTGAGGCAGGGCGGTGTGGTGCTGGAGCGGCGGCGGGTGCCGGGACGCCGGACCAGGCCCAGGCAGGAGAGGGATGCCTCTGGGATGCCTGAGCTGCGGCGGCGCTGGGTCAGCGAGGTGGAGGGCAGTCCCACCTGGGAGCGACGCCTGGCCTTGCCTGTGGGCACGGCCACAGTGCTGGTGTGCTGCAGCCCCTTCCTTCCAAAGTGCCGCCTAAAAAAGTTTTCCATTGCAACCGGACGGTGGCTGTTTAAACAGAGACCAGGAATTAGGTAGGCTCTCCCCACAAGTCCCCAGGCCAGGCTCTGGGGGTCAGGGCAAGGGGTCAAGGGAAAGCAGGAAACAGAGGACTGAAGTGTGGAGTGGGGGACGTGGCAGTGTCACCCGGGGCATGTAGCAGGGTCCTGCTCCCCACAGCTCTACTGCTCCATGAGTTTCACAGCTCAGGCCAGGGGGCTGCAATGGCAGGGCAGGTGTCCCCCCCTAGCCGGGACCTTCTGGATTCCCGGCTCTCTACTGTGGGAGAGGTTCCCTGAGGTGTCAATCAGCCCTGGCAACCATCCACCTCCATCATTCTCCTGATGCTGGTTGATCTGGTTTCCCCACAGGAACCACTCTGGCTAAGCAGCAGTCCCACTAAATTTGCAGCAAATTGAAATTAAGCCTTTGTGAATCCTATGGAAGAAAACAAACCAGGCAAGTAAAAGCAGTGTAGGCAGATTTGGTAGATCTGGCTAGTACCAGTGCTCCTCTCTTTCAGAGCTAGCGCTTCGCTTCCCACCCTCCAGCTGCCACCTCTCTCCAGCTGCTACAGAGGATTTGTTCAGGGCCAACTCAAAAAAACTACCAAAACCCACAGTTTGGTAGATGCAAACTTTTGGCTCTTCAATTGCTCTCAAGGCAGGGGACTCTGGATCATGGCAGCCTGTAAGCATCCACAAGTCACCACCACCACCCTCAGTGATTTCAGTTCTGTGCAAGGCATCTCCTCTACTCACCACGAGGATATAGGCATGCTGCTCACCACTATGTTAAGACTGACATCTGCTCCACCTGTTTCTATCTTCCTCCCTTCCTATGCTCTTTTATGCACTCACTTGCAGGTCAGCAATACCAGAGAACCTTCATGAGAACAGCCTGGCCCAAACTTCCAATGTCCAAAGGTCCACACAAACAGGCAAACTTGTCAGAATCTTCTTCCCTTTTTATTTGGCAAATGCATGTAAGACGGGACATATATTTTATTTTCTGGACAAACTGGAGTGTTTGATAGTGCTTGTAGCACAAGCAACCCATTGGGCTGTACTTTTTTTTTTTAATAGATGAGTACAAAGCTGAATATTTTCATATTTTTGGAAAAGGCCAGGCTTAGTTTGGATTCCTCAAGCCTGGTAGGCAAGAAAGCCAGCTCTTTAATTTCTACAGTCTCATCACCACTTCTGTACTCAATAACGCAGCACAAGGAGAGAAGGAAGGAAGGACAGCAATGGCCTCCAGAGAGCAGCATCAGGGCAGCTAATGCCTGGCTGAAGTGAAAGCAAAACCAAAACATCACCTCTTCAGAAGTATTTCTTAAGTCCCACCACTGCAAGCAATGCAGACAGGTACTTGGTCACCAGACAGTTCAATTCACCGAGGCCCATGCAGCTTTGCACAGGGCAAAAGCACATTTTGCTGATAACCCTGCTTCCAGCCTGTTCCCAACAATGCAGTGCTCCGTTCTTGTTCCCTCTCCCCATTGTCTGCAGAATGATGCATAGTAAATTGTATGGAATTAGAGAATCTAAACTTTCCCTGTACAACCTGAGACCATTTTCTCTTGTTCTATCGCTTGTTACTCAGGAGAAGAGACAGACCCCACACCTGGCTACAACCTCCTTTTAGGTAGTTGTAGAGAGCAACAAGGTCTCCCCTCAGCCTCCTTTTCTCCAGGCTAAAGAACCTCAGCTCTCTCAGGTGGCCCTCATAAGATATGTTCTCTAGACCCTTCACCAGCTTCATTGCCCTTCTCTGGATATGCTCCAGCACCTCAATGTCCTTCTTGCACTGAGAGACCCAAAGCGGGACATTTTGTATTGGAGGTGCTGCCTCACCAGTGCTGCAGCATACAGGGAGACAATCACTTCCCTGGGCCTGCTGGCCACACTATTCCTGATACAGACCAGGATGCTGCTGGCCTTCTTGGTCACTTGGGCACACTGCTGGCTCATGTTCAGCCGGCTGTCAACCAGCATCATCACCAAGAGGTGACAAAAATTATCTGAACAAATAAAACATACTAAAACATGCAATTGAGAACGCTGCTTGATGTGGCAGACTGCCACAGACCCCTTTTTGGTGGCTTTAGCTATTGGAGGAGACATACTGACCAACTGCACCTGAAACAGGCTCCCTCCTGGCCCACATATTCCAGCAGCATGAAGCTGCTGTACTGCTTGCTGTGTTGCTGCTGTGGGCAGGAAGATCTTTCAACACAGCTTCCTTCCTTTTGCACCACAGTCTCGTGAAGAAATCTGCTAGAACAACCTTGGCTTGACATTTATGTTTGAGTACTAGCTGATTACAGACCTTTTTATCTTCAGGGCTGTATGTAAGTGGCACATGGACTCAAGCTGCAACCACCATTGGTGAAGGTTATTATGAGACAGCCCAGTTATTATCTGACAGCCCACGAGAGCAGCACATGGCAGCTCAGATATGCTGGGTGAACATATGCCCACTCCTTGCATCTTACTCCCAACCTGAACCCCAAATGGTGTATCGCAGGTGTTAAGAGCTGCTGCTGGCAGAGCAGATGGACAGACTGCCAGGGGTGCCCAGGGTTGACATGCATCAGCAGAGCTCTGTGCAGAGCAACCAGGGAACCATGCACTGGGCACAGAAGAGCCTGAGAGAAGCTAAGGCCTGGAAGCCCCCAGCCTAACACCAGTACGTTTCTGGGATCTGCACTTTTTGCCACTGAAAAAAGACAGAGAAGAACCAACACCTGTGGCTGCTCTGCAGACCACAATGCTCAGCTCAGTTAGATAAGAAGGCTGGATGAAGGCAGCCTGGCACTTGCAGGGTGCAAAGGAAAGGAAGTACTCCTGCATGCGCTAGGATATCAACTCTACTTATGAGCAGATATGCACTATCATTTCAATCTCCTGCTGTGAATAAGGAAGGAGACAGCAGCTCTGGTCTGCTCATGATTTGCAATCAGAGCTCTTAGGAGGGGTTGTTTTTTTTTAACAGCCATAACCCTTCAAAGCCTCCTACATTCCCTGGCTGGCCTCAGTGGGCAGAGACACTGCTGAAGCAGGAACACATCCCAGCAGGATCTAAATGCCATTGGTAAGAACAGCAGGGAGTAAAGAGGAAAAACTTGCATCTTGTAACTTCACCAGAAGCAGCTCCTGGATCAGTTGATTCAGAGACATCTCTCCAGACTTTCAGCAGCCATCCCTCATGTGGTGGTGGTAGTTCTAAAACCAGACAGGCTGACTCCTAGGACATGTAGTGTCCATTATGGCATAACCTCTGCTCTCATCAGGAGGAGCATCTGGATATTTAGCCCATTATTCTGCTTTACTTCACTAGCCTCAAGCAAACTCTCATGTACCATACTTAACAGGCCCTCTGTGCCCCTAGATATGTAGAGGGATCTTGTGCCATATTCCTGCTTGGCCCTTCCTCCATATTATTATTTCCTCTGTCCCTCTAGCAGCCTGGTCTATTCCTGCCAGGGCCCAGAAGCAAGAGAGATCCCAGGTTACCTTCATACAGTGACGTATCTGGCACCTGTCTCCTGTCATCAAAGATTGCAAGGGGACCCTGCTGCAGGACACTGCCAGCAGCAAACGCACAAGCCTCGAGCCCTAGAGAAGTCTGGACACGAAAAACACCATCAGATCCTCCTGACCTTTCAGTAAATCTCCAGTTAGTCGACTGGAAAGCATTTTTTCCAACCACAGGCCTAGAAGGGAAACAAGTCCGAGTGCTTTGCCCTGTTCCATGACGAGCACCTGTCCTGATGGCAGCTGGCAGGGTTCCTGCATCCTGGCTTGCTGTGGGTGCTGGGGAGCTCCTGTGGCACTGGAGCTGACAGCATGCGAGCAGGAGCTCATTTCATTCTAGAGGCTGTCTTCACCTGTCAAGGACACTTGACTTGTACAGATGAACCACCAGAAAAGCATAAGTGTTATTAATAGTCACCCCTGTGTAACAGCAAGATCTCCTGGGCTTCTGCCTCTCTGTCTCTTCACTGCTATGACACCGGAGAGACTGAGGGACAAGAGCCCAGGAGCCTATCTAGAGAGCTGCTGCTCATCCCCACCCCACTGGCATACCACCACTTGCCTTCAGCCTCCGTTTCCACCACAAGCTTGCACATCCCACACCCCCTTTCAGTGTTCTGATATTCAGCCTTCTCATGTATGTTGTCATCCTCACACCACCCTTGCTGAGATCCTGTTCCCACTCTCCTATCCTGCTTCCATGCATCCGTCACCAGCCTCTCCTCTTCTTAGGGCTCCCTGGCTAGCCCTCTCTAATGGACTACAAAGAGCAACCTGCACAGATGAGATCTCCTGAGGAAAGTGCCCTCGTGACAGACAGGGAAGGGAAAACACTGGTCAAAATGTGGTGCAGCCCTCAGGCTTCGTTTGCAGTGAGGTGTGCAGTAATCTGCAAGTTCCCAAACTGTGCAGTTTGTTTCTACTCAGAATTTCCATTCCAGCTGACATCTCTCCAATCATCACGCAAATAAGAGTCAGGAGCTCCCCCATGCTGAGTCCAGTATGAACAAGGAGATGGGGCTCCTCCCAGCACAGAGGCAGGGAGGCTCTATCCAAACCATCGGCCTTTCAAAACATGAGGAGTGAATATGGCCTCTGCTCACCTATTTTAGGATTCACACATTTGACCTACTGCAGTAAGTGCCACCACCTATATGGGTCACAGCACCTCACTCCCAGGCTTCTGAGCTGCAGAAGCATGGCATTCCCAGGGCAATCAATGCCTAAGGATATCCTTGACTGCAGTGTCCTGCAGAGGAAGAGATTACTACTACAACCTTGAAGTCGCCCCTCCAGGCTGAAGAAGCCAGTTTCTGGTTCTAACAGGGGACTCAGAGAGGAACAGGTCTCCATCTCCCTCTCAGGGAGCCCTGGGTTTGATCAAGATGAATTCAGACTTCTCTCCTAGTGAGACAGCAAGGCAAGTGCTTAGAAACCAGCTGGTGGTCAGATACATGCAGCTGCAAAGGACGTCCTCCCAGCCCTGAGGTCCTTGAGGTCTCTGCACGTGCTGCACAGAGGCCCCTACCAGGGCTACTGAGCATGGACAGTGAGAGCAAGGCATCCCTTGCAACACCTAAGCAAGTTTGCTAACTTGCTCAGAAGCCTCCCAGTGTCACTGGGCACTCTGGTTGACCAACCTGGAGGCCCTGGGACAGCACCGCTTCACAGGGGATGGGAAGCTAGATCAGTTTGGCCTCTGTACCCATCTTGCACACGGCTCAGCAAGAGCACAACTCACAGCCTCCTGCTCTCACACACAGAAACCTCTGCTTCATGGTGTCGTAGCAGTGTCAGAGCTGTGGACCTGACACAATTACCCTGTCACGCCCTTTCATTTAGACATGAAACACTAATGGGATACCTATACAAGACGGCCAGAAGCAAAACCTGTCCACAGGCTTTATTTCAGAGGACAGGAATTTCACAGCATACCTCAGCATCGCCATTTCAGCATCACTTCTGACTGCTGGTGCCCTAGGCAGACCACCACGCAGTCCACACCAGGGATGAGACACAGGCACTAACTTTAGCCTCACACAATTTTCGGGTATTCAGTCAGTCAGGAGCTGGGGACACCTCACGGAGGAGATGCACCCACTAAGCTGCCTTCTTTGAATGGACAAGTCAGGGGGACAGATGGAGGACCAGGGACCAGCAGCTGCCTTTGTAGGGGGATTGTAGCAAGGCCAAGAAATGAAACACCACAGCTTTGCAATTTGCTATGGCAGGCTTCTTCAAGTGGCAAAGCCAGGTGGAAGGCCACTGCCTGACCCTGCCTCAATCAAAGCAAGGCAAAAGTCATCCCACCCTCAGGCCTGGTCCTTCACAAGGAAATACTCCCAAGTTTGGTTTCCAGGGAAGAGCAGGAGCTGGAAGCAGAAGGGTCTGAAACTTTCTATACAGTTTCTAGCATTACCCCAATATCCTTCTCACGGCAGCTCCATCCTGCCTCACCTCACATTCTGTATGATGCTCTGATGCTACCTCCCCTTCACCACCTTCTCAGGACAAACCTGAGATGTGTTTATGGTACATCTGTCAGCCTAGCTCAGATCCTCCTCACACTTCATAAGGTCAAGAGTTTGCCAGTCCTAAAGTTCAGAGTAATGTTCCTATTACAACAATGTGATTTCCTTCCCCAAATCCATGGAAGACAATGTTGTGTCTTAATTTAAATCAAAGCCATTTCCTTAGAGTCTCTTGGGCTGACTCTGGGCATTCATATCCCTTGACAACTTTCCACCATCATAATGTTATGAAGTTTATATGCCACTACAGTAAATAATCTGCCTGCTGGCAATCAAGAAACCTGACAGCACCGATATAAACAATCTGTTGCTGCATTTGGCCGAGAAGCCAAACAGCACAACTGATAGCCTCCAGCTATGAATGAATCAGGGATGAAAGCAGAGGGTGAGCCACCACTACCAGTGATGCAGGGATCGGGGGAGAGGCCAGCCACAGAGTTTCTATTTTGGTCCCATCAGCAGGCCCAGTGATGCAGGCTGGGAAGGACTTTGAGAGCTTTTTCTCTCTCTCTCTCTGAGCTTCCTTTCCAGAGTGACATGCACAAAGCAAAGCAGCAGGGGCTTAGCAGGGTGTCCTGGTAGTTTGGGTGCCCGGTTTGTGGTTTCTTTCACAGATTCCCATTATTGTTCCCCAGTGCTGATCCCCTCCTTCAGTATGCACAGGTCTGTGCTTCACAAGGAGAGACATGCTATTTAGAGGGTGGCCAGTCCCACAGCCCAGCCATCTGATCCAAACTCCGAGAGCAGCCCCAGAGCTTTTCCTCAGCACACAAGGATGAAATCCTAGTGCAGAGATAACTACTGGCCACAGTGCTGCCCCAGGCGTGACATACACTGTGGGCCCAGGGCAGCAGCCCCAGGGTGTGGCAGATACAGAGCACAGGCAGTGATTCCCAGGGCTAGTAAGTCTCTGCACGTCCCAAAGCCAAGTCAAGAAAGTCTCAGGCACTCAGCAACAGGCACTGATCACAGAAAGATGAGAGTCACATGCCTCCCTCCAGCCCACGGCAGGAATCAGGAAGGACATCCCACTGCTCCAGGCAGAATCAGTGCCACCAGAGGATATGCCAGGAGCCCACAAGTCTGTCCTGCTTTCCTAAACTATCCCAGGGCAAAGAGACCGACTACTGGGGGTCCTGGCAAGGTGCAGGCTGGCTCCCCACACCATTGTTCTCTGCAAGCTACAGATTTCCTGCTGCCACCCCCATGCCACAAGGACTGGCAGGATGCAGAATGGGTGGCTGGAAATACACCACTGGTAGGGAAATCCCAGGGAAACAACAGCCACGCACCACAGAGGGCCATAGAGGCTCTGTTTTGTTTCCCCGCCTCAGCCCTGGGGACCACTTGTAGCCTCATGGGCTCGCTCCAGGCTCCGGCAGCAAACAACACTGCAGAAGGTCTTGGGGATGACTCTGGGGTCTGCTTCCCCCTGCCCTTGCCAGTGGTCTGGAACCCAATGCCACACCTACAAACGAAGGGCTGGCTCTTCCCCCAGGCCCCTTCCCATCCCCCACCCAGCACAAACAAAAGCAGAAAAGTAGGAGGCAGAGGGAAAAGGAGGAAGACAGAAGGGGAGAGCGTGGGGAGAAGCGCCGTGACCTGATCCGGAGCAGCGCAGGGGTCCTGCAGGTGCCGAGCGGGTGGCTGTGGCCGCGCAGCAGCAGCGGGCCAGCCCTCCCCTACCAAGTCCTAGTTTGGAGAGTGAGTGCTTGGCTTCTCCCTCCGCTCCTCCCCGTGCTGCAAACCCTGACAGCGCTCGTGAAAATAACCAACTGCACTTCCTCTCACAGCAGCCCCAGGGCCGGCTCGCCCCCGGCCGCAGGCGCCTGCACCAGAGGGGGGCCAGAGAAAGAGGGTCCCCCCGGTGCCCAGCTATCCTCCAAACTGCAGCTCGGGGATTGCACCGCTTCCCCGGGACCGACAGGAGGAGGACAAGGGGAGGAACACGCCAAAGAGGCGATTCTCTCCGGCCTTCTTGCGACTTGGATAAAGGGGTTTGCACAGCTGATGAGAGAGAGCCAAGCCGCCTGGTATGGAAAGCCTGCCTTCGTGCACAGCACGTAACTCGCTCCTGAGTTACCGACAGTCTTAGCTCCGGGCAGGCTCCACAGACGTCTCAGGAGCTTTTTTGTCTCCCCTTGTTGCTAAAGCCTCCCATGGGACTCTCTCGAAGCCAGGCTGGGGGACTTCCCCGTCACGCTTCATCTCTCTCTGGGTCCCCCAGCTGTCCTTAGGGACCTGCTCCCGGCCAAACACAACCCAGCTCCCTTCCGGGGCCACAAAACCCACCTTCACTTTGGTCTTTGCAGAGAGAGGAGGGAGGGTCAAGCCAAAGGCCAGCTCACTCCAGCATACGTCACTAACTATTGTTATTTCGGTCATTTACTCGATGGGAGCCGATAGCCACACACACCACTGACAGCCACACACACCACCGTGGTGAGCAAGTCAGCACGGGCAGCTGCAGCTGGGACCTCGTCCTTTCACACCCTGCCCCCTCCTGCCTTCCCCTTCCCTCTGCCTACATGTCATGGCTAAAATTAGACAGGGAGCTCTTTTCTGTGTGTAGGAACGTGCATGTGTTTGGACAGTGTCCAGTGCTCCTTGGGGCCTGGAGAAACACTACAGTAACACGATCATAACAAAACGTCATGGAGGCTGCAGCCATTGTTGCGAAGGTGGCCAGCTGCCTTCCCTGATGGGTGTCTTGAAAGCAGTTCACAGGAAACCATCAACCAGAGGGGAGCCAGGCCCGAAGGCTGAGCTACCACCGTTGCCACCTCCATCAAGGCAGAAAGAGTGAGTCCCTTTGCGTAGCAGGGGGAGACAGGTGGGTGAAGACACACAAGCAAACCTCTCCACTGCCAAAGCTGCTGTGGGGATTGCATTCAGCCCTTTCTTCACAATGCCAGAGGGGAAAGGGAGCTGGAGATATCCTGAGCAGGCAGGAGATGTTCACCCCTTCTCAGTCCTCTCTCCCCTCAAACCTGGCAACTGATGAAGGATGGAGGCCCTATTGGACTTCCCTTCTCACTACCAGGAAATAGCCAGCTCCCACTACCAGTCAAGCAGGTCCCAGCGTCCTCAGCCTCACGGTGGCCGTGCTGCCAGCTGCAGAAGGGCCTCTAGGAATAGTCCCCAGTCCATCATTAAGACCCACTTACTGGGACTGGCAGGACGTTTTATCAAAGGGGAAATTAAAAACACACTATAACTAATCAATCATTCAGAACAAAGTAGCCTGGTAAGAGATACGTGCAGTTCCTCCCCAGCCTCATCTCCAGCCAATGGAGCTGACAGAATGACAATGGTTTGGGTTGGAAGGAACTTTAAAGGGTATCTTGTTCCAACCCTCTGCCATAGGCAGGGACACCTTCCACTAGAACAGGTTGCTCAAAGCCCTATCCAACCTGGCCTTGAACACTTTCAGGTAGGGTTCAAGCTTCTAGCTCGTCTCCAACTGTCCTGTTTCCACCCTGCTCTTCACAGTCTACACACAGCAGACACCCCTGCTGACATCACCTGCTGCTCCTCACTCCCACCACAGTCCTACCTGCCTCCTGGGCTGGCAGGATCTGGACTAGCAAATGGAAACAGCCCGGAGGGCTGGAGAACAGCAAGAGACCAGGTCACTAATTCTCGAAGTTATTTTCCCTGGAGGCAGGAGGAGCAGGAAGCCCAAGAGCCTTTTTCTCAAGCCAGCCACGCAAACCACCTTGCTGCCATTCTCCTCCTTCCCCTGTGACTTACTAAGCCCTCAGTCCATAAACATGCACATGGGTGAATGGGTCGTGACAGAGACCTTTGGCTCCCTGTGCTGCTGTCACAGGTTTCACTCTGCTGTGTTCAAGCAGAAACCACTGCTCCAAGTTGAGAGGCTCCCCAGGCCCACACAGCCCTGAGCAAGACTTTCCAAGTGAGGAGACCCTGGTCCCACGCACCTGAAACCACACCACAAGTGGGGGCTCCTGCAGGTGTCTGCAAGGGGGAGGGCTGCTCAGCATCCCTGACAAACATGGTCCTCAGTGATCTCTCCACACCACAAAGCCTGAGAGAGGAAAGACATCTCCCAAGCCTTCTTTGTGACCCCGTGACCAAGCAAAGCACAGCCACACAAATGGCATTTGTTGGTTTAACTGTGACCATGTTACTGATATGAAGTCTAACCTTTGGTTTTGCTTTTTCACCTTGTAGCAGCAAGCAACTGTCTTTTTCTCCTGCACTTCACATCAAAATTAAAGTAACTTCTTCTATGGTTTCTCGGTTTTGCTGAATGTCAGCTTGTCCCTCTGCTACAAATGGGAAGGCAGAGGAAAAGTTGATTTTTCTTTCTCCTCCACCCTTTTTGTTCTAAATGCCCTCAGCATATCTGCTCTTATGTGCTCCCTTTTCTTAACATCCCCACATCTGCCAGCTTCTGCAGAATCACTGGTGGGCTTTTTTCTCCTTTACAGAGGAGATCCCAGGTGAAGAGGCGATGCTGGTGCAGAGTAGACTACTATCCCCCTCCAGGAATGGACTAACACTTTAGCATGGACTGGTAGCACAGGGCTGCCTTGCTCTGCTTCCTGAGTTTTTCCTCCTCCCATGCCCACAGTGACAGCGGGTGCTCTGGAGACCTCCAGTGTGGGAGGAGCAACCCAGGCTCCAGGTGCAGAGGTTGTGTGAGTGCCATTGTGTGGCTCTGAGTGCTACCAGGACATGCAAGCCTGTGCGGCAGGGAGCTGGCTAACAGATGCCTTGGCTGGAGGCCTGCCTGTGAGCATCAGCCAGCCCACGGCAGCAGCAAACCAGTTTAAGTCATCAAACTCAGCAGTCACTTCAGCCATGGCAGCAAAAAAAAAGCTCCACACAGATGCTTTGCCAAGCCCTTTCCTGCAAAAGAGAGGAAAGCAAAACCAGGAGCAAGGAGTCAGGCCACCCTGCAGAGGGAACATGTCACAACAACCAGCTGGAGCCAGCTGCAGGGAAAGGGCTGGAGTTGCACAGCAAAGCACCAAAGAGCTCTGAAGAGCGACCGTGCCCTCTGCTGTTCAACCCATGGCTCTTTGGACCTCTCCAAAACCCATCCACCTCTCCTCTGCAGAGCACCAACTGGCCACACTGCCTGTTGCTCCTAACACCTCCAACCACAGGACTCCCAAGCAGACCTGGGATACAAAACTTTTATGTCTACATGGCTGGGCAAACTGGAGACCAAGTGGTGAAGTCAGAAAGGCCCAGGATGCCACGCAGACAGGATGATATCTAGAGAAACTGTGTAGCAGAAGCCAGGAAGCAGCAGTCCTCAGTAAGTGTCTTCTAATGCGGCACTTGCACATACGCACTCAAATCCGGACCAGGCTGATGTGCTGCTCTGCAAAGACCATGGTATAGGGAGTCTGGGAATGGGATCTGGGACTTGTCCCTACCTCCCCGTCTCCTCAGGAACACATGTGAGTGAGGTGTTTGCTAGCCCCAGCCCCATGGCTAGCCTGCAAATAGGCTCCCACACAAAAACTATGTCACAACATGGTGACTGTCTCCCATGTCCTGGTTTTCCACCATTCCTGACAGTCTCAGCCCTACTGAACTTCAGGCTGCTTCACCCATTTGGCTAAACCACCCTCAGCGCTGTCACCTTAGGTGTTCCAAGCACTCAGCATGCACTGGGTATAGGTGCTCATGCCCACAATGGCTAGGACATAGCAGAGGAAAACCTCAACTGACCTTCAATCCAAACACCAAGCAAGACAGGAGATGTTAGTCAATGAGAGTCCAGCAGCGAGCTGCCCTCTAGAACATGGTTAGTGACACAGGCAGCAGGCAGGCAGCCTGGCTTTCAGTGGCCTTGGTTAGTACAGACACAAGAGGGTGAAGTGCGGTGAGACGTGGGTGGCAGGGAAGACAGCTCTTGAGAAGAAATGTTGCAGCAGTTGCTGGGACTGCACAGCCTGTGCAAGCCAATAAAAATACCACATACTTATATACTGCTGGCCAGTGCTTTATCCTCCTGGATCCCCATCGGCGGGGCTGGCTGCCCTGGAGACAAGGGAAGACACCTTTGTGGGGCAGGTGGAGTCTAGGGACACAAAGAGAGTGGTAAGCAAGCGCTCCCCATAAACATTCCTGGCCACCTGGCACACAGCACTATCCTCCCCATCCACAGTTTTGCTGCCCCAATGCCATCCCTCCACCCCACATGCTCTCCCCTTGCCTTGGCATTTGCAGATCGCAGGGGCTCCAATGGCATCTCTGCCACTGCCTGTGCTGTCAGCCATGCAGTCAATGCAGGCCAATGCAGGCAACATGCCCATGGAGCTGGAGTCAGCAAGACCATTTCTCCCCTAGGAGCCAGTAAGCAAATGTCAAGCATCACACTCCTGCTTCTGGAATACTAACCCGGCCCAGTTCAGAGTCACCTCCAGCCCAACCCAGCCGGCTGCCAGAGCGCACACAACTCGGGGACCAGGGCCAGGTTGGCACAGAGAGGGAGTCCTGTTTCCCTTCTTCATCCCCTTTGCTGGCTTGGCTCTTGGCAGCCTTCATTCACCTCAACAGCTGGGTCTAGGCATGGATTTTTATTTCAAATAAATCGTGAAGGCACTCTCTAAGCCTTGCATGGAGGAGCAGTATTAGGGCAGAGCAGCTCACCTGCTCGCAGCTCTCTGACTCCTGTGCATGGGCATCAAGCTCTAGGAGCCCTGACCCACCACCAGCCAGGGGCTGGGGAGCGAAGCTCTTGGTGACCCAGTGCAGATGGGAAGCAATTTTCTTGAGACCCCTCTGACACCTGCCACCACATCTGCTTCCTTGCTTGTTCAAGTGACAAGAAAACTTGTGGGTGGGTAACATTCCTCAAGCTCAGGTGATCCTTACCAGCAGTCTCTGCTGGAGCATCTCCTGGCCCCATGCCAAGCTGTAACTCTGCACTGGGGAGCAGGGTATCTCCTTCCATGCACCCCAGGAGCTCTCACAGGACAGAAGCCCTGTAGCTTCTTAATCCTGCCATCTGCCAGCCTCCAACGGGTGCAAAATCCCTGCAGAAAACACTCAGCCCCACACCTCCTGCCACATTTCAGCACCAGCAGCTGCCATGCACCTGCTGCCAAGAGTGCCCCATGCCATGTCCCCTTGCATGGTGACCTCGGGCTTGGGCGGTAAGAGGCTTAGCACTGGATCTGAGAGGCTCCTGGCCAGAGCCAGGGTGGCAAGGCAGGACGAGATACAGATAATCTGACCGAGTGGGAACTTTCACATGGAGGGGCCACCATGTGGCCGGCTGCTTGGCCACCTGCTCCCTCTCCAGAGTAGCTACAGGCCATGCCTGGAGGCTGGGAGCTCAGGAGGAGGCTCTGATCTGTCTTGGGCACTCCTGTCCCATGACTCTCTATCCTCATCCTGTGGGTGAGTCCTGCCCCAGAGTGGAGGTGGGACCTTCCACAGGTGGGGAAAGCAGGTAGCAAGGAGTCTCTCTGCTCTCTGGCTCCGGATCCATACCTGGGCTGCCAATGGCAAGCAAGGGACGGGCTGTTCTGGCACCCACATTTCCTGTGGAGGCCAAGCTGCACCAAAACAAGGCTCTGTGTTAGCTGCCCTGACTTCCTGGGCCAGCCAGCCAGTGGGGACATGTGATTTTCCACAAAGCCATAGCATGTGTTGGAGCTGTGGCTGCTCCAGCCCTGTGAAGAGCCGAGAGGCAGTTGGCAAGTAGGAAAAGGGAGCAGAGCCAGGGAAAAGGCAAACACCAAGCTCTTGCCTGTTGGTGATGGGCAGGATTTTCGTGGCTGGGTGCCCCACCATGGGGCTAGGACTAGAGCCTCCCACAAGCTGGCATCCTGTAGTAATGACAGGGGGGAGGCAGCAGCCCATGAGACACACTAAAGGCATCTCGTACCAACACGGGGCACATGGAGGACAGAGCAGCAGCCAAAGGGTGGAACTACCTCCAGCCAGACCTCCATCTGCTCCCAGGGCAGTGCTTTCCACACCAGTGCCACATACTTACCATCCTGCCCCCACATCTTGGGCAGCATCCCCCAATCTCCCCAGAGACAAGTCCCCAGCTCCCACAGCTGGGCAGGGTTTCTCCAAGATGGCACATGCTTGGCTCATTTTCCCAGGCCCTGAACCACTGGGAAGGGCTGACAGCCATGAGATGGGCAAAGCTCAGGCAGGCTGTTTCCAGGTGTGGGTGCAGTGGTCACAGGTAGAAACTGGAACTGGCAGCCTGGCCCAGACAGCACAACCTGCCTGGCAGGCAGGGCTGAGACAAAAGGCCCATTAATTCCTACTGTCTGGGACAGCAAGGATTGGGAAGAGATCCTCTCAGTTCCTCATCCTGGCACAATGAGGAAGAGTTTCCCCTGGGGGCCAGAGCTCAAAACTCTGACTACAAAATTAACACCCTCAGGTGTTAACCCATAAACAAAGCAGCAAGAGAACAGCACTGGATCTAACACATACATCCAGTGTGAACTGGAGGACTCCACCCCCCTTGGGCACTGGCCTAACAAGTGCAGCCTCCTTGCTCGCTTTAGCAGAGCTTCACTCTCTACTTGGTGTCCTGATGGGGAGGAGAACAAAGCCTCACAACTCTCAAAGAGAGACTGCAGCTGCTGCCAGGTCTGCAAGCTGCAACAGAAACACAGGATATTACTTTTGTAATACTGAAGAGCTGGCCCAGGGAAAGCTCTCAAATTCAGGATCATGAAGACAGAGCCACTTATTCCCATGGAGCCTGGTGCCAACTTAAGAACCAGCAGGACAGGTTTCCCCTATTTCCACATCTTGTCCATGACCCCAAGTCAAACCTGCAACAGAGTCCCTACCTCCAAAAGTCTTCAGCAGAAGCCATTCATCTCCTGCTGGTCCCCATCTTTTCCAAAAGACCACTTATGGACCCGGGGTCAAGGAGCCTCAGTCTGCGGCCCTAGCTCTGCTCTAGAGCCCAGCATCTCAAAGTTAGCACCAGTTTAAAAGAACCAGCAAGCAAGTGAATGAGTGGCTGAGAGAGAACTCAGGAAATTCAGCTCATGGAATCACCTGGGAAGAAGAAAACAGCTCCACCAAATGCAGAGCTGCAAGTTAAGTTGAGAGGCTTTGCCAAGTCTCTGGGGAGACTGTCCACTCCCCAGGCATCACACACTGATGAGTGAAAGAAATCCTACACTGTATCTCCCACCATCTGCCAGAGCTCAGGTTGCCTTTCATGAGAGCATCACCCCCACTGCAGAGAGCTGGCCTCTGCTTACAAGCATCTCCTTAATCCCCAAGAGGACACACCCAATCAAACAGCTCTCAAACTCTCTCTGCTTGCACTATCCATGGCTCTGCCTCTCCACTCTCAACACTGTCTCCTTGCAAAGACCTGTGCCTGCTGCCAATGCCTGACTCTTCTCATTGTTTTTGTTCAAAGCAGGAAAGAGGTCTGTCATCCTCCCTCCTCTCAGCCCTCTGAGGAGATTACAGGGTTTCCTGGAAAGGATACTCCAACTTCTAAGAAGATTAGTGGAAGGTGTCCCTGCCCATGGTAGGAGGGGAGGGGTTGGAACTGGATGATCTTTAAAGCCCCTTCTATTCTAATCCATTCTATGATTCTATGATTAAAGGTCCTGACACCTTCTCCAGTGCAGGCACGTGTCACTGTGGCAGCCCCTGCTCTGATCTTGGGAGGGCAGTGGAGCTGCCAGTGGGTGCCAGAAACTGGAGAGACAAGGCAGGTGGCAGGCAGGGACTATGCCAGGGAGGACCTGAGCCTCTGGAAGCAGCCAGACCTCCCACACTCTTATCCTTCTGTGCCCTATCCCACAGCCCCACCATGAGCTGGCAGCCGCCCCAGCCTCACTCTGCTGGTAGGCTGCACTGGCTGCCAACAGGCACGGCTGCTCAGGGTGCCCAGTGCTTTATTTTTTCTCCCAGTGAGATAAAAAGTTCCTGAGCTGCCCCGCAGGAGGTCAGGCCCTGAGCAGAGCCGGGCAGTGGAAATAACTGTCCCGGCACATCCCATCCGCCGTGCAAACAACCCCAAGTGTCACTGCAAGGGAGAGATGTGGATTCCTGCAGAAGACACTGGCCTGGGCCCAGCTAGTGCTTCCCATCAAACTGAGCAGGACAGGGCACAGAGGCTGGAAGGTTTCAGATCTAGAGGTGTACAAAATCTGCATGCATGGAGGAGGAGTAGGAAGATCATTGCTCAACAGCTAGCTGGCAGCAAGGTGCAGTTGTGAAAAAGCCTGTCCTGAGGGAAGCACTGCTCTTAGCCTGCCAAAATTCTGGCTCCTCACCATGTCTGGTCTTCCCCCAGGGCTCCTGGTGCTTACCCCACTGCACAGCCCCTCTACTGCACCTGCACAGGGGAAAGCAGACCTAAGGGCCAGCAGCTTTGAGGGGTACCCCCATATAGCAGGAATGGGGAAGGCTGCACTATCATCCCAGTGGCACATCATCCCCAGCTTTCACACAGGCACAAGCAGCAAGAAAGACAGTGACAAGCGATTCCCCAGAAAGATGTAGGCGGGTGCTCGGCTCAGTTTCTTGAGTGCCGTTTACCCACAAGCTGTGCCACCCACAGACCTTCCCTGGGGCGATGGCACACACCCCCAGGCTCATGCATAGGCTCCAGCACCAGGCCTGCCAGAGGGCCACAGCCAAAAACTCAGCCCCATGCTCTCTGCTGGACAACCATCCACCAATCTGCCCTACTGGTGGTACTCCCTGCTTATGCTGTCACAGCAGACCCAGCCATTACACATACTTCCTTTGAAAAGGGATGTGTTACAGATCTTGAAGCCTGCAGGAAAGACCCATTTCAGCATCCCACCTTTTGGGCATGGGGGAGAGCAAGAAATGGGCTTTGAGGAAGGAAACTCCTCAAGGAAACTCCCTTCCTCAATTTCCCCCTGGAAAGGGTTAAATGTGCTGTTCACTCACAGCACAAGAAATGGGGGACCTAGAAAGGCACTTTAATCCTAACTGTCTATTATCTGATCAGCGCCAATCTCTTTATCAGCCCAATTAAAAGAATTACCCATACATGGCCTGGATGCATGTATTGTGTACTTGTCTCTGTCAACTCTACAGCCAATTACTCCACCCTCCTGTAAGGCAATTACAAGGTACAGAAATAACCCTGCTTGCAAAACACAGGCCTAACACACCACCGGAGGTCAGAGCTTGGGGCTTACCCCTCTGGACTCACCTGCCCTGGGGACAAGACAGGCTTTCTTTCCATTTTGTGGACCTCTGCCTCCCCTGGCCATGCCTCCCAGTGTTGCTGCAGGCAGGGCCCAGTAGTGCACACCTCAGGAGGCCTCTCTTCTTAAAGCCAGAGCTCTCCAGAGACCCACTTGCCAGTGAGCAAGCTCCTGCCCATTGCCTAAGCTTCCTCTAGACCTGCTTCCCAGCCACATATGCTCTGGGTAAAGCTCAGAATAGAAGAGGGTGGAGAATGCCTCACTGATGGCTGTTGGAAAGAATTTGGGGGACAGGTGCTGGCTGTACTTCTTCGCAAAAGAAAGTGCAGCACCCCTTCCCCCATAATTCCCTCAGAGGAGGTGAAGAAACTTCATGCCATCCTTTGCTCCAATGCTTAGGTGGGCATGAATTCAGTGGTGTGCCTATTATCTGGCATGACTTCTCATTAAGTCTACCTCCCACAGGTATGCGTGGGAGCCCCTTCAATCTCAGAGGTCCATGGGAATCTCTCCTCACTACCCTGCAGCTCCAGGTGCTGCATTCATCATCCTGAGCCAGAAGGAACTGGGTCCCTCCATCACCATCAGAACAGCAAGAGAAGTATCCATGTATCAAAAAACCCAATGGGGATTTCCTGCCATCCTGGCAGGCCTGCTGGCCCCCTCTAGCTTGGCACCTTCTGCCTGTCCCACTTTGCCTCTCCCTCACGTGTCCATGCTACCAAAGTTTGTTCACATGTGGAGAACTTCTCCTTGGCTCTGATATACGTTGCAGTAACAGCAGCCTAACCTCTGAGAGTCAGAAAGAGATGCCACACAGTATTGAGGACAGGTCAGAGACTGCCAGGAGCTCAAGGCAGCCACTGCCGACAGCTTTGAAACCTGAGCAGAGGACACCACCACTCTGTGGTTGAGTGACCTCGTTCCAACTTGGTTGTGGAGGTTGAAATTGGGGCCTTTCCCCTCCATTCAGCACCTGTGACACCATCCAGGCAAACTACATTCCTGCTTCAGCTGCTCTCCTCTGCCAAAATGCTCATGAGATGTAGCAAGTTCATCACAGGGCCACCAAGATGGCTGGGGACAGGAGTTATCAGACACAAGAAGAGGATGAAATAATGGGGGTGGTTTGGCCTGCAGAAAAGAAGTTTAATGGGGAATATTATTACCATCTTCAGCAACCTGATGGGAAGGTACAGAGAAGATTGAGCCAGATGCTGCCCAGAGGTGCACAGTGACAACCAGAGAGGGAACAGGTATGGGCTGCAACAAGGGAAACTGAGTAGTTATCAGAGGAAAAAAAATCCCGAGGAGCTGAACCACAGGAGCAGGTGTCCACGGCAGCTGTGCTCTCTCCACCCTGGTGAAATTCAAAACTCAACATCACCAGCCTGATCAAATTTGACCCTGCTTTGAGGCAGCAAGGTGGACCAGGTGATCTCCTGAGGTCCCTTCAGACCTCGGTTATTCAATGTTTTAACAGCTTGGCAGGAGTACCCCTTCTCTAACAATGCAATCCCCCAAATCCCACGAGGCCAACAGCGAGGCTGAGGGAGGCACAAGAAGCCCAGCTGCCTCTGGGAAGGAAGCATTCGGAGCCAGGATCGCAGCCGCTGGAAGCCGAGATCCCAGCCGGCAGTACGGAACCAGCCCAGCCATCGCCCGGCGCGGCAGGACCGCCAGTCAGGCGAAGCACGGGACGGGTGCGCGGGGATGGAGACAGGCGCTTCTGGGCGGGTGGAAGCGAATCCCCCGGAGATGAGGCTCCGACTCCATGGGGAGGACAGCGGGCACAGCGAGGACGATGCTCCCCAACTTCCCATCACTCGTGCCAAGAGCTCGAAGGAGGATAACGCAAACTCACCCCGCTCCATCCCCACACCGTGTGCCGCATCCCCCGGCGGCCGCGCTCAGCCGGGGTCAGCCCCTCGGCCGGGCCTGGTGCGGCGGCTGCAG